>OX359198.1:202400-212400 GCA_947172415.1 Chondrosia reniformis | reverse complement strand
CTCTCCCTCCCTACCTCCCTCCCTCCCTCCCTGCTAACAATTGCACTCTCCTGCTATTTTATTCAGGTATCTTGCTCAGCTGGGGAGACACACCTATGTCACACCCACCTCTTATTTGGAACTGATATCTTCATTCAAGTCTCTCTTAGCAAAGAAGAGAGAAGAAATAATGAAAATGAAGAAGAGATATGTTACTGGATTAGATAAGCTTGCCTTTGCTGCCTCTCAAGTGAGTACAGTAATAGCAACATATAGTTGGTAGTAGTGAATAGTTAAGATCATTCTCGTGCATATTTGTGTGTTAGGTGGCAGAGATGCAGAAGGAGTTGGAAGAGCTGCAGCCAAAGCTAAAGGAAGCTTCTGTTGAGAATGAGCGCATGATGAAAATCATTGAGAAGGAGTCGGTGGAAGTAGAAGCGCAGAGCAAGGTCGTCAAGGAGGATGAGGCAGTTGCTAATGAACAAGCAGAAAAGGCTAAAGCACTTAAACAAGAGGTACACACCTGTGTGACACACCTATTAGACACACCCACCTGACACACCTATTAGACACACCTATTAGACACACCTATTAGACACACCTATTAGACACGCCCACCTGACACACCTATTAGACACACCCACTTACTGACTCCTGTATCTATGGTGTAGTGTGAGAGTGATCTTGCAGAAGCCATTCCAGCCCTGGAGGCTGCTGAACAAGCTCTGAATACACTCAAGGTACTCGTGTCCAGTACTTACATCTACAGTCTCTGATGTCCCTTCTCCTGTCCCTCCCCAGCCAGCAGACATATCTCTGGTGAAGGCGATGAAGAATCCTCCCAACGGAGTGAAGCTTGTTATGTCGGCCATTTGCGTCATGAGAGACATCAAACCAGAAAAGATCAACGACCCAGCGGGATCAGGAAAGAAGGTTAGTCTGTCTGGCTAGATCCTATGACATGTCAGCAACCGCCCTGTGTACCTTCTCCCTCACCAGATACTGGACTACTGGGGTCCCTCCAAGAAACTCCTCGGAGACATGAACTTTCTGAAAGACCTCAAAGAATATGACAGGGACAATATACCAGTTCACATTATCAAAAAGATAAGAGAAGAGTTTATATCTCAAGAGGACTTTGATCCTAATAAGGTAGTCACCCAATCCATCCATCCATCCATCCACCTGTCCACCCATCCACCTGTCCACCCATCCACACATCCATCCATCCACACATCCATCCATCCATCCACCCATCCACCCATCCACCCATCCACCCACCCATCCATCCACCCACCCATCCATCCATCCACCCATCCACCCACCCATCCACCCATCCACCCATCCACCTGTCCATACCTCTTTAGGTGCGTAATGCCTCCTCGGCTGCCGAAGGACTTTGCCGTTGGGTGAAGGCGATGGAGGTGTATGACAGAGTGGCTAAGGTAGTAGCTCCAAAGAAGGCCTCTCTAAAGGAAGCAGAGCAGACCCTGGCTGCCACCATGCAGGTCTTGAATGCAAAGAGGGCGGAGCTGAAAGAGGTACCCAAACTCTGTTACAGTGAAACTTAAGTGCAGGTGTCCTCGTGCATATAACAGTACCCAGTGTATGTATGTATGTATGTCCATATGTATGTATGTATGTATGTATGTATGTATGTATGTATGTATGTATGTATGTATGTATGTATGTATGTATGTATGTATGTATGTATGTATGTATGTATGTATGTATGTATGTATGTATGTATGTATGTATGTATGTATGTATGTATGTATGTATGTATGTATGTATGTATGTATGTATGTATGTATGTATGTATGTATGTATGTATGTATGTATGTATGTATGTATGTATGTATGTATGTATGTATGTATGTATGTATGTATGTATGTATGTATGTATGTATGTATGTATGTATGTATGTATGTATGTATGTATGTATGTATGTCCATATGTATGTATGTATGTCCATATGTATGTATGTATGTATGTATGTATGTATGTATGTATGTATGTATGTATGTATGTATGTATGTATGTATGTTCATATGTACGTATGTCCATATGTATGTATGTATGTCCATAGGTGGAGGACAGACTGGCCACCTTGAAGACTCAGTTTAAGGAGATGACTGAGAAGAAGGAGCAGTTGGAGCAGCAAGTGGATTTGTGTGCCAAGAAGCTTGTCAGAGCAGAGAAACTGATTGGTGGGTTGGGAGGCGAGAAAGACAGATGGACCCTGGCAGCAGAGAGCCTGCAAAAGGCCTACGACAATCTCATTGGAGATGTGATGATTTCATCTGGAGTAATTGCCTACCTCGGGGCCTTCACCTCTGCTTTTAGGTCTGAAGTTACTCTTGATTGGAACAGAAAGTGTGAGGTACGTGAGGCAGTGGTGAGGTACGTGAGGCAGTGGTGAGGTACGGGAGGCAGTGGTGAGGTACGTGAGGCAGTGGTGAGGTACATGAGGCAGTGGTGAGGTACGTGAGGCAGTGGTGAGGTACGTGAGGCAGTGGTGAGGTACGTGAGACGGTGGTGAGGTACGTGAGGCGGTGGTGAGGTACGTGAGGCAGTGGTGAGGTACGTGAGGCGGTGGTGAGGTACGTGAGGCGGTGGTGAGGTACATTAAAGTTAATATTATAATTCTGAACCTTTGACTTTTGCACCATACAGTCTTTGAAAGTGTCCTGTTCGAGGGACTTTAGTCTGAGTAAGACCCTGGGGGACCCTGTCAAGATTAGAGAGTGGAACATAGCAGGTCTGCCCACAGACTCCTTCTCCATAGACAACGGAGTCATAGTAGACAACACAGGAAGATGGCCGCTGATGATAGACCCACAAGGCCAAGCTAACAAGTGGATAAAAAACTCTGAAAAACCAAATAATCTTCAGGTACGTACATTCAGCATTAGATCCTTCTTCCACCACGTGTGTGTGACTATGAGCACGTCCGCCTCCTCAGGTTATCAAACTCACTGATTCAGATTATATGAGGACTTTGGAGAACTGCATTCAGTTTGGCAATCCCGTGTTACTGGAGAATGTGGGGGAGGAGCTTGACCCCACCCTGGAGCCACTCCTCCTGAAGCAGACCTTCAAACAGGGTGGAGTCTACTGCATCAAGCTTGGTGACAACACCATAGAGTACTCCTCTGACTTTAGATTCTACATTACAACAAAGTTGCGCAATCCGCACTACCTCCCGGAACTGCAGGTGAAGGTGGCACTGCTCAACTTTATGATAACACCGGAGGGACTGGAGGACCAGCTACTCGGCATTGTCGTTGCCAAGGAGAGGTGAGGGGGCGGGGCGGTTTGCATTAGTTCCTTAGTATTAGTTGTGTAGCCAGACAAACTCTCTATATACATCTTCCTATGAATATGATTAAGATTTAATGCATTGTATTGGCTATCTAGACCTGACCTTGAGGAAGAGAAGAGTGCTCTGATCCTTCAAAGTGCTGCCAACAAGAGGCAGTTGAAGGAGATTGAGGACAAGATCCTTGAGACTTTGTCTGCCTCAGAAGGAAATATCCTGGAAGACGAGTCGGCTATCCAAATCTTGGATTCTTCAAAGATTCTTTCCAATGAAATCTCTCAAAAGCAAAAGGTTCAGAAGAAGCCCTGTTCTATCACATTACCTTTCAACCCCCCGGCCCTGTTCTATCACATTACAGTCATCACATTACCTTCTCACTCCTCCTCATAGATTGCTGAAGAGACTGAACAAAAGATTGATCAATCCAGGGCCGGATATCGACCTGTAGCTTCTCATGGTTCCGTGCTATTCTTCTCTATAACTGATCTCCCAAACATTGACCCAATGTACCAGTACTCACTCGCTTGGTTTGTCAACCTCTTTGTGATTTCTATCAATGAGAGGTCAGCATTGTATAGCACGCACCTGTAGGGACTGTTTCATATGTACACCAGTACTTATCCTATCAAATCTCTCTCCCCCCTCTTCAACTCCCTCTTCCTCTCTCTTCACTCTCCCACTCGCTCTTGCTCCCCTCTCTCTTATATAGTACAAAGTCAAAGAGCTTGGAGAAACGACTTCGCTATCTCACAGAGCACTTTACTTACAACTTGTACTGCAACATCTGTCGCTCCATTTTTGCCAAGGACAAGCTCCTCTTCTCTTTCCTCCTCTGCAGCAACCTGCTCCAGTGAGTCACTGCAGTGTACCCGTGAGTGTGTATCTTATGTCCTGTTCCCTCTGTGTCTATGCAGGGCTAAAAAGAAGCTCCAAAGAGATGAGTTTATGTTCTTTCTGACCGGAGGAGTTGGCTTGCAGAACAAACTTGCAAACCCAGCATCTGGCTGGCTCTCAGACAAGTCCTGGGATGAGCTGTGCAGGATGAGCAACCTTGCTGCCTTTAAAGGATTCAAGGAGGATTTCCAAAGTTAGTTGAAATGCAAAAGTGAATATCAGATATGCAGCAAAGTACAGTTACATAACATGTACTTTATCCACATACTAAAATCTCTTAATTGTCATGACAATTGATACTGCTGACTAGGAGTACAACAAGTGTAGTACGTACGTAGCTACGTATATGTATCTTAACAACCCACTTTCACTGTCTACTTCTCCTCTGCTCCCCAGCCCACACGGAGAAGTGGAAGCTGTACTATAATGACAGAGAGCCTAACAAAGCCCCTCTCCCCAAACCTTGGAATGAGAAGTTGACAGATTTCCAGAAAATGATTGTTCTTAGATGCATCAGGTTTGACAAGGTACGTACATTAGACTACAGTACTGGAGCAACACTTTACAATTCTTTGAGGCATGGATTAGGTAAAACTAAATATCCATAGGGCATGGACCTATGGGGAAGGGTCTGTCTTGTGAGAATGGTCCATTCATACATAATTACTAGATCCACTATCTTTAAGCACTGATTGTTCAATGGACTAATTTATGATGTCTACTGAGTAGTGATCAGACCTGGTCATAAGGTACATCTCCTTGACCTACCTAATACTCCTCCCTCTTGCTAGGTTGTGCCACAGGTGGTAGAGTTTGTGAAGACACACTTAGGAGAAAAGTTTGTGGATCCGCCGCCCTTTGACCTCTCCAAGTCTTTCAATGACTCCAACTGCTGCATACCTCTCATATTTGTGCTCTCCCCGGGAGCAGATCCCATGGCTGGACTGCTCAAATTTGCAGATGACAAGGGCTTCTCGGGTGAAAAGTTTAATGCTATCTCGCTAGGTCAGGGTCAGGGACCAATAGCAGCCAAACTCATCCAAACTGCCCTCAAGGACGGAGCCTGGGTGGTCCTGCAGAACTGTCACTTGGCAGTCTCCTGGATGCCCTCTTTGGAGAAGATTTGTGATGACTTCAAACCAGATGCAGTCCACAGTGACTTTAGGCTCTGGTTGACCAGCTATCCCTCGGATAAGGTTAATTTCACCAAATACGTTGTTACTAGCATTGCATTTACTAATTGACAGAAGGAAACCCAAAGAGCTGTGTAATGAAAATGGTTGTGGTTTTATTATCTCCAATTTCCTATCCTTCAATATAGTTTCCAGTGACGGTATTGCAGAATGGTGTAAAGATGACAAATGAGCCTCCAACCGGCCTAAGACAGAACCTAATGCAATCGTACTTGGCTGATCCCATCTCTGATCCGGAATTCTTTGCAGGTTGTCCTGACAAAGCAAACGTAAGTATTTCATACCCACATACTGAGCACACCAGACCAGTCTTGCCAGGCCCTACTTACATGTGTGACTGTCATGTGTTGAATATATTGTCTACCTTGTAGGTCTGGGAGAAGCTCCTGTTTGGCTTGTGTTTCTTCCATGCTTTGGTTCAGGAGAGACGAAGCTTTGGTCCTCTGGGGTGGAACATTCCTTACGGCTTCAATGAGTCAGACCTGAGGATCAGCGTCAGACAACTCCAAATGTACTTGAATGAGTACGAGGAGATCCCTTTTGATGCCATCACTTACATGACAGGTGTGTGTGTGTGTGTGTGCTGGAATGATATGCACCTTATTTATATCAGTATACATCGGGACACAGATATCTCCTTTGCTGACACTAACTCCATTGACATTAACTGACACGCTTTATCAACTCCATTTCCTATAATCTATTCTACTAATGCTGCTTACATACGTACACAAGTAATAACATATTCAGTTCACTTGTAAAATATGGATTCTCCTAGGGCAATGTAACTATGGAGGTCGAGTGACAGACGACTGGGACAGAAGGACACTGGTAAACATTCTCTCCAATTTTTACAACAAAGAAATAATTGATGATCCCAAGTACAAGTTTTCAAGCAGTGGAACCTACTTTGCTCCACCAAAAGCTTCATACGAGGAATATTTGGATTTCATCAAAGTAAAAAGTTCTCAGCAGGTTTAGTTCCCTGTGTTTGAAATTATTGTCTTCTTTCTGTAAAGGAATTGCCAATGTCACAGAAGCCAGAGGTATTTGGTATGCATGAGAATGTAGACATATCACGTGAACTGAAGGAAACTAAAGATCTCTTTGATTCTGTGCTGGTCACACAAAGTGGAACTAGTGGAGGAAGTGGACTGTCAGGATCAGAGGAGAAGGTCAAGGAAATAGCTACAGATATCTTGGGGAAGGTGCTTATTAGCTTTTTCATCCATCCATCCATCCATCCATCCATCCATCCATCCATCCATCCATCCATCCATCCACTCATCCATCCATCCATCCACCCGTCCACCCACACATCCATCCATCCATCCATCCATCCATACATCCACACATCCATCCATCCATCCATCCATCCATCCATCCATCCATCCATTTTTAGATAACTGGAATCTTTGACTTGGAGGCAGCTTCAAAGAAGTATCCCGTCACATATGAGGAGAGTATGAATACTGTGTTGGTCCAAGAGATGGAGAGATTTAACAGGTAAGCACACATTCCAGGTTGCAGCCATTCCTGACTTGTTATTCTCTCTAGCAACTGATTCATATTATACTTCTTCTTTGTTAATCCTATGCAGATTGATATCTGTGATTCGCAGCAGTCTGCAAAATCTACAGAAAGCCATTCGAGGCTTAGTTGTCATGAATGCTGAATTGGAAGATGTTGCCCACAACCTTCTGATAGGGAAAGTCCCCAGCATGTGGGCCAAGCGGTCTTATCCCAGTCTGAAGCCCCTGGGTAGCTACATTGCTGACCTCTTGGAAAGACTGAGGTTCCTACAAGACTGGATGGATAATGGGAAGCCCACAGTGTTCTGGATTTCAGGATTTTATTTTACACAGGTAATAATTGTGAGGTACACAAGGAAGTAGATGATGTAGTAAATAATAATTGTGAGGTTGCATATGAAAATAGGAAAAGAACAGATCAAATAGAAATTGATACGTATTACGTGTATTCTTCTCTATTCCATTAATTTCCGTAAGTTTTCTTTCATTTTTGAAGATGGATCACTTTCTCTTTCTCCTCTTTAGGCGTTTTTAACTGGTGCCATGCAAAATTATGCAAGAAAGTATACTATTCCTATTGACCTACTGACATTTGATTTTGAAGTGCTACCGCTGGACAACTCTGACACTGCTCCTGATGATGGTGTCTACGTGAGGGGTCTGTTTCTGGATGGGGCACGCTGGGACAGGGACACAGGTGTACTGGCAGAACAGCATCCAAAGGCGCTGTTTGATCCTGTCCCAATCATATGGCTCACACCAAGTAAGATTACTGGTCAGACACTGCCTATGAATCTCATTACTGATCAGACATTGCCTATGAATCTCATTACTGATCAGACATTGCCTATGAATCTCATCTAATTCTATGCCACTATTTTCACAACTTTCAATGAGAAATGCAATATCAAAAGGATGTATATTACTTGGGAATCCCCCTTTTTTCAAATTAACACCTCTCTTAACTAGCTCTTTGATCACATCCTGCTTACGTGTGCACCAACAATTTTTTGTCGCTTATATATCCCCTTATTTATTTTCAACTCCATTTAATGTAACATACGTAGCTAGGCTATAAGTGCATGTGTTTGTATGCTGACATAAGGGAATATGCCTGATTGATTGAACCAGCCACCGTTACTATTAGATGTTTTAGGTTCTTACGGTTATGAACTGGATTTGTGTAATTATAATTCTTCATTTCGTGTAGTTAAGAGAGATGATGTGAAAGAAGAACAAGTTTATGTGTGTCCATTGTACAAGACCAGTGAGCGGAAAGGGACCTTGTCCACAACGGGGCACTCAACAAACTTTGTGTTGGCTTTTAAACTGAAAACTGCTAAACCACAAAAGCACTGGATTCTTCGTGGAGTGGCGCTCCTCTGTCAGTTGGATGACTAAACTTGTCCGAACTCCTTATTCCATACATACTTGTTAATTGCAGTACATTGACTTTTCATTATTGCACTTTTTAAATAATGAAACAATATGAATTGTATTCTTACATAAACCAGATGTAATTTGGTGAATATAAGTAGGCAGAATAGCCTTGAAATCACACTTCAGTCATCTGGCCAAAACTCCCAAATTTCTTGAACATTATATATGATTTCGAAGAGATTTAGCTATACATATGTCACAAATTGATAATAATATAAATTCTCTGTTTCGTACACAAAATTTACTTCGAATTTTATGTTATTAATAAATTATTACGGTAACGTGAAGGGATTTTCCCTCTAATTTACATGTTTGCACTATTCGATCTAAAATTCAATCATATATTATACCATCATATTTTTTATGTAAAACATTTTTAAAATATACCGTTATATATGGCAAAAAGCACAAGTTCTAAAATATAATAAAATAACAAAAATATCCAAGAGTTTACGAGTCCAGTATTAACAGCAACGTGTTCTTTGAATTGATCCGTGCAGCAGTCCAATAGTTTGCTGTACTTCTTTTTGCATCATCTTGACAGACGACCCCAGGGCACACCACGAGGAGGTAGAAGTACTTCGTGCCCCAAAAGGCCTCCGGTTTCTCAACTCTGTTTGACACTTCCACTACTTGCGTCGTAAGAGAAGCTGCTCGGGAACGGTCCGGCGTACCTGACCGACCTGTGACCAGTTACTAGTCCTGCACTGCCTCACGCTACGGACAGAACAAGCCCGACCCTGGCGGACCACAAACTCCCACCAATGAGAATCATCATGTGCACACAACGCAGCTTGAGAGCACTGTACACAGACTTTAGCTCATTGGGATCGGCCAGGTTGCTTTAGAGTAGGGACCCATCGATGAACTATGAGAAAAGAATTAGAGAATATATAATTACTAGCATACGGACATAAACATTGAGCACATGCGCATGTAAAATTCCAAATGCAAATGCAAATGTCTTCCAAACCAACCTGATGTGGCAGCCTACAATAGCTTCCTGACCGACTACGTAGTGGCACTGGACCACACCAACCTCCAGGTACGGGTCGTATAGCAAGAATCCGCAAGTGCCAATTTAACACACAAGCAAGATTAATAGTGAGATACATCTCCAGGCACTAACCCATAGGTAGAGAGACCACCCCACTATACGAACACCGATGACCCTTCGGAAAGGCATGTACCATGACTCGTGCTCCAATCATGGTTTTCGCATCGATCCACACCAAAGTAGACCTCCAGAGTTGATAGCCCGGAGGCCAAAGACTGAAAAATTCCTCGACTATTTATAAGAAATTATCGGCGGGAAGCATCGTGAACTTGGCGGAAAATTGTGGAACCAAAATTTTGTTGTTTGTTTTCGAGATCATGTTCGGGAACAATAGACAACATGTACGAGAACAATAGATGACATGTAGTACATGACCCGGCCTATTTAGCAAATTATTATTGCTATTGAGCTCGGACTTAAAAACAATTATAGCATGTCCAGTGTTTAATTAATAAGCAAGCTATCAATATCTTAATGAACCTCTAATTGTTTCAGCAGTAATCATTAATTTTAAACATATGCAGAAGCTCATGAATTGACATATGTCATGTTTCATGTACAGCACATGACATTGAGAATCAA
>OX359198.1:67200-202200 GCA_947172415.1 Chondrosia reniformis | reverse complement strand
GGATACTAATATATTTATTTATAAGAATCACAATTTCTTCTAAAGGGACTATTAAACAATGAAATGCTTCGAGTGATTGCATCTTTCCTTTATTATGTGCACATACGTAGTTAAATCCGATTTTGCACCTTCTGTATGAAATAGGCTGCAACCTTTTTATTTACTCCTTGACACTTATAAACTCTCATTGTTCTAGGTATTGCTCAATCAAATTTTTATACCAAAAATGGCCGTTGCTACTGCTGGAAGCGCTCAATTGCCTGGTTTGGCGTTGTACATGCCATAAAGTACACTGATTGATAGGTTATCTTGTTTAGAGAATCAGACAAACTATATAGCCGCTTAAATGGAGTCTACAATGTTATGATTAGCATATTAATCAGCATCTTTTTACCTCATGTAAGAGTGCTTACTTGTGAGACTGTTTAAAATGTATGTTGTACAATTTATATGGCTTATTGCATAGCTTATACTTTATTTACTATATCTATTTGCAGAAGAATAATCATGGAAATGTCAATACTTGTTACCTAGCAACATGTCCAATTAAGTAAAAAGGACTGGAAAATGGGAAAACATTTGGATGGAATGAGAAGTGAGTATAACAACTGTAAACTACATCTCTTCAATGGGACTACCATATTTAGCATGTCTACCTGTCCCTAGTAACTAGTAACTCCCAGCTTCCATTGTTCTGTTGGAGGAGGTGTGTAGTACAGCTTACCAGGTTCTCTGTATCCTATAGATCAGTTTGCCTTGCTATTTGGCTATGAAACTGTACAATCCCTCTTTGAGTAAGATTATTGCATTTGACCTTAGAATTTAACTGTTCTAAAATTTACTTATTTCTGTAGCTACTTGGATAATCCATTTGTTGTTAAGTATCCATGGTAACAAGATAGAGAAATACTTCAAATGACCTAGATTGAATTTGTCCAACTGGTATACCTAATTTAGGGTCCATTCCAGCTCCTAGTAGCTATGGCTACAGTCATTTGAGGGAGTGGTTACGGTGCTGGCCCAACTGAGGTGTAAATAAAGCAATTTTAACTTGTTCAATGTGTACATCTTATTCTGCTTCTGTTTAGCATATATACCTTTATTGAAAAATCTCTATAGCAACCAGGTCCAGTTCCCTAGCAACCATTCAATTGAAAATAAAGTGTTCATGCAGCTCTCACTTGTAGAGCAAGCTTTACACATGTAAGTCAAGCAATATGGATTGATGGATGTACATGAAGAAACAAACATTAATTTGTTATTTGTTATGTAATCTATTTGCTATACTACATGTGCATGTCCATTTAACAGGACCTCTCTGTGACTGATATATGTAGAGAAATATTTGTAAATTTTCATATTTTCTGTATAACTGTTTCACTGTAACAGCACATGACAGTGGTTGATGTAAAAACATGTTTTGGATTTGGATTTGTGTCCAAGCATGCACTAATTGAATAACAACTTCTTTGGAGCTTACAATGCATTCTTGTTATAAGTCTAGCTTTATAATCACAGATACATAGGAAAGGTTTCCAAAGAGTTTAGAATTTTTGATGTCAACTAAGCTAAACTCATAGATATTATAACTGTATCATATGAGAAGTTTTGGAGTAAGGTATTTTGCCCTATTTCACAACACCAATTATGTTAGAATTTGTTGTACAGTCAAAAGTGATAGCTGTAATAACTATTGAAAGGCAATGGGTTAATATAATATATTCCATTAAATTAGCAGTGTACAATAATGTGATTGGAATACTCAAAGTGTATAAAGTGTTTGTGTATAAAATGTGGAAATCAATTGGATACATCTTGTGAGGCCTCAAGTAGACCTTGCTGAGTCATAACTGACTCCAGTTGTTCAATCATCTAAAGTGAGATACGCATAATCACAAGTAACAACAATCAGCACATTGCCACATGCAACAACTTGAATACTCAAAACACTAAAGATGGACCATCTCAAAGATAAGTTTGAAGTTGAAGTTTTGATCTAAATCAGTAATGTTGCAAGTACCTGACTGACATAATAACTAACACAATGTATTGCGCAATACTCTGGCAAGGTTACACAATACTCTGGCAAGGTGACATACTTCCTGCATGCTAGGTCTGTCCCTCAGGTCGTTCATCAGAACAGTCTGGACTAAGCCAAAGATATTGCACGCAGTATCTGGAGGCCATCTTGCCTTTGGACAGCTGATCCTCTCGATACTCTGCTTCTGTGGCTCTTCTTCCTCTAGAAGCACCTCCAATCTACCAACCTACATCATGACAGGGCAGACATCTTGCGGTACACCCTAAAGTACGTACATTATATTGGATGCCATTATAGATCCTTACATACCAAATAAGGAAGGAGCTACTTAAGTCTTACCAAATAAGGAATACAAGAGTTGCTTACCAAATGGGGAGGTTTTTTTGTTTCATTGTAACTCAGTTCTCCTGTTAAGAGCTGCAGCAGAATCTAATGGATGAACACAGCATTTGGTCACTATAATCCCTAACACAGTAGAAGGAGATCACTGTAATAACTACTAATAACTAGAAAGTAAAATATATAGTTCATATCTAACAAGCTCCAGCTGTATTTCACTACCCTACACAGACATAATTAAAGGGTTTCCCCCTCTCCACAATGCAAAAGTGCAAACTCAAGCAGTGCACATTCTCACCAAACCATAGCTGTACACGTCCCCCAGAGGAGAAATCTGCTGACACTGTGTGTCCGTACACGACAAGGTTTCCTGGCAAGATGCTGTCACTCCTCCAGAAAGACCTCGCAGTTCTGACCTTGTGACATTCTCAACTGCCAAACTGTAGTCTGTCAGCTTTGGAACCGGCTTTGGCAATCTTGGCTTTTCAATGATAATGTTAGTGCTACAGAGTAAAAGAGGAGCTAGTACTTCAAGACAGGAATAATCTTGTACACTATTTCTTACATGCTACATCTACTTTAGAGTAAAGGCCTATAGGGAACTAAACCTAGTGAGAGCTTTGGATGAGGATACAAGAGTCTCCTAGACGCTCCCAAAGTCGAAAGATGACCCTTTCCAAGGATTTCCTACTACTTCTCTTCTTCTCCACTGAGTCAGACAGCCGTTTATGGGAATTCCACCCTTTATCAGTGACCCTGGGAATCTTTGTCTTTTTCTTGATCTTTTGTGAGTCCTTGACACACATACACACTCAGATCATATTCAACTAATGGAAACCTTGTTATTGAACAACTTCAAAGCAGTTGAACTTTGGATAAAAAGTACTTTTGAAGTTGAATGCCACCATCTAAACTACAATACACAAGATGGCTCCCATCAATTGACACACTGAAAAAGGTCCCATAGACTAGTTCAGCTAATCTCACATTTCAGTTTCAGATTGAGTAAAATTATTAATTGAAGTCAAAACAACTCTTTGCTATGTTGCATGTACTATACCTCTTCAGGTTGCCATGACAAAGTGGCGGCTTCCTACTGTGGAGATAGGATAATCCTTCTGCCACACCCATTGACACAAACAACCTCTGTTGCCATGACAACAGAGAATCAGAGGCATTGACAGCTGGTTCCAAATGCAACTGTTTCTAAACAAAATTGTGTTCATTCACACACCAATAAAGCAGCACATTAATAATTAAGTACGCATGACAGGCATTGAGAACATAATGGAGTAGACATGACTATATGTACATATACGTAAGTGTGTAGAAATAAGGTGTGCTTTTTGCAATCATTATGAGAATAAAGACTTATTGTATACAAAATGTTGATGAAGACCTCCGGGTTGAAACGTCCTAGACTAGTGAATTCATGTTGCTGATGCTCAATAAGGCTTTATCCTCGTATAAGTGTACGTATACATATCTCATATATATCTATATATATGTATGAGTGTGTATTTAGCAATAAAATCCGTTTTCTTTAATAAAAGACATTAACTGATAGCTTCTTTGTCTACCTGTTCAGTTGTGATACCTCACTGATTGTAGCAAAGTTAGTAACAGGATAGTGGTTGTAGCAAAGTAACATTGAATGCAGTCACACTTACTAGAATAGAGTGTAGGGACGGTCCTTGAACACACTCTGATATGATGAGGACCTTTCTGTGTGATCCCAAGAGATAGCCAATCACTTTAGCTAGATTCAACTGCTTACATTCACACAGTCTGCGAATCATGTTTGGATCATTGTTAGCTCCTGATCTGAGGACCTTGACCACGACAAGGTTACCTCCTCCTGGGGGCATGGCTCGGTAGCTATTGCCAAGCCGGCCTTCTCCAAGCAGGTTACGGGTAAATTGTTTCGTTTCCTTGGTAACCCAACTGAGATTCATGGCAGATACTGAAAGGTCTACAAAGAAAAGTGTCATAAAATGTATATATACCACCTCACAGCTCCAACGTGATTAGTCCATCATTAATTTGTAATTCTTAATTACCCAACACTAAATATTTATTGAACCTGAATCAAATTGAAATTGAAAACTGTCAATCTCCACTACCTGTCTCACGTACCTGCTTCACTTCGTCTCAGTTTGGTAGACTGTGTGGGTGGAGCTGGGGGCATTGGACCGTGTGTGGTGCTGGCAGACCCCACTGCCGGTGGATCAAGGTCACGTCTTCCTGTACCATTCTCTTGGACTGGCTGAACAACATTGCGTAAATCCTCTTCAAGTAGATTTGGTGAAACTAAAATATCCATAAACCGGAAGTTAATCACAAAATAGTATTCAAATAGAAAGTGTGACAACATGTATCTTCACTTTCAAAAAGGATGACATTGATATATTCTTTTGATCACTTGAACCAAACATGTCTATATATCTCTACAATCTCTTGCAGTGAAACGTTAATTCAATAAACTTACATTAATTCGATACATTGGTCCAATACGACTAGAAGCTAGCAATATTTAGGTGAAAGGCTATAGAACTACGTACCGTTATCTTGAAGGATCTCCATCGCTTGTCGATGGCCTTGGACACCCATCCGTCGCAACTTCTCGTAACATTCGTCAACTGTAATCATTCGCTGTCCCAAGTTGCGAACAAGCGATTCTGAGGGCAGACGATCGCGACAGTGCTCAAAGTCTGCAATGTCACTATCCTTGTAAAAGTCAAATTGTGCCGCTAAATCCTTCCAGTGAAGGCCGCCTGCGTCATTCAGGCTTTGAGCGAGTTTTCTGATAGTTCCGTACCTCAGATCTTTCATCAATACTTTCTTGGCCATGATTAGACTATTCGTAGCCGCAATGGAGACAGGGTTTGGACTTCACCGAATTACAAGGGAAATTCCGGGAAAGGGCGTTTATTAAAAAGCTAAATTAATGGGAAGTGCGGCTAGGCGTTTAATTCTCAAGACACGTGTTTGCGAGTTGCGCAGTAATCGTATGGAGGTGCGGCAAGATGTCCGCTAAAGGAGGTAAATGGCGCAAAGTGGATGGAACAACTGGTCCCAATCCTCGTCCACGTCATGGACACAAGGCGGTTGCCATTAAAGAGTTGATCATTGTGTTTGGAGGAGGAAACGACGGAATTGTTGACGAACTCCATGTTTTAAACACAGGTGAGAGCCCACCCTGGGGCTTTATTCGGTATTTAGCAACTTTCGGAAAAACCCGTCGCGAGCGGCCAAAACTTCCTCTAGCCAGACCTTGGAAGGCAAATAACACACTTTAGCTTCCAAAATGAAACAAAATTTGCTGTTATTTGCAAATCGCCTGAGTAGTTTCTGTTTAGAATCACCTCGTTAAATATCCTCTCATTTCGCTCTAGCAACAAACCAGTGGTTCGCTCCTCAAGTGAGAGGAGACAAGCCGAGCGGCTGTGCGGCCTTTGGATTCATATGCGATGGAGTGCGTCTGCTTATTTTTGGCGGGATGGTCGAGTACGGCCGCTACTCCAATGAGGTGAGCTTATCAGTGGAATGCAACTTGTGGTTAATGATCCTCTCTTGTTGGCCTAGTTGTACGAGTTGCTGGCGAGTAGGTGGGAGTGGAGGAGACTGACTCCTCTAGGGGATGCCCCTTGCCCCAGACTTGGTCACTCCTTCAATCTGATTGGCCATAAGGCAGTCATCTTTGGAGGTCTCGCAAACAGCTCCAACGATCCCAAATTAAATATTCCAAGGTATGGTGTCACACTGAATTGATATTTCTGTCAACATGGTATATATACGTATATTTATCCGTATATGTGACTTATAAACCTGAACTGATTGTCACAATAATAAACAATCATTATTATTATTATTATGTGTGCTTTAGATATTTAAATGATGTTTACTCTTTGGAAATCAGAGAGGGGACTTCCCTTCAGTGGGTGTGTCCCAACATAGAAGGACCCTGCCCCAATCCGAGAGAGAGCCATTCAGCCATCACCTACGGAGACAAACTGGTCATATTTGGAGGAATGAATGGTCGTCGTCTAGGCGACTGTTGGATCCTTGATATTGGTCAGTGGGGAGATCCCTTTCATTTGATGGTCACACAGCTAACCATCTTGCATCATTCCTTATAGATGTGCTGCAGTGGAAGGCCCTGGACATTCTAGGCAAAGCTCCTCTACCGAGAAGTCTGCACTCCGCCTGTTTGATCAAGGACAGGTAAGGGCCTCTCTATATGTCATGTGGGTACCATGCCCCTCCCCTGCCACACCCTCCTGATATCTCAATTGCCTCTTGTAGAATGTTTGTGTTTGGTGGGTGGGTCCCTGTGGAGGTAGATCCATCAAATGGCTCAACTGGAAATGAGACTGAATGGAGATGCACCAACAACATTGCTTGTCTAAATCTTGGTTAGTTAACCCTTCCTGACACACCCACTCTCTCCACCTGACACACCCACTCTCTCCACCTGACACACCCACTCTCTCCACCTCACCCACTCTCTCCACCTCACCCACTCTCTCCTCCTGACACACCCACTCTCTCCTCCTGACACACCCACTCTCTCCACCTCACACACCCACTCTCTCCACCTCACACACCCACTCTCTCCTCCTAACACACCCACTTTCTCCTTTAGCCACCTCAACTTGGGAGGAGGTGCCAGAGTATCCCGATAACGAGGAGTCTGAAGATGTGCCTTGCCCTAGGGCAGGTCATGTGGGGGTTGCCGTGGATACAAGAGTGTATGTATGGAGTGGGCGTGACGGCTACAAGAAGGTGTGGAACAACCAGGTGAGGGCTCCACAACAGGTGAGGGTTACTATGGCAACCACTTGGTAGGTAATATATGTAAATGTCTTCTCTGTGTCTTCAGGTTTGCTGTAATGACCTTTGGTACTTGGAGACTGAGATACCACCCGCCCCCACACGTGTGCAGCTCGTTAGAGCAGGAACTGAGAGCTTGGAGCTGCAGTGGACGCACATTGCTTGCGGTGAGTGTGTGACATACAGAACAAAGTTGCTATGGTAACCATTGGCCAATTTCTGCAAGTGACTAACAGGGATAATTGTATTACATAATTCTTGTTTTACGTACATACGTATCATTTTGGCTGAATTGTGTGGTGCATTTGAACTGTCTAACCAGAATTATCTGACATTGTTGAGTGCCACTAGCTGATCTCTCCTTGCAGCTGACAAGTACCTGCTCCAGATCCAGCAATACGTGGTTGCCAGCGCTGGCTCCAAAGAAGAGGAGCCGTGGTACGATGTAGACATTGTGAAGGGGACACTATACACTGTCACTGGCTACCACGTTCCTAAAGACACTGCTACAATTGTTGAGGTACTGGACACTCAATGTTAACTTTGAAGTTCTTTAATGTGTCATTTGATGTGGTTTACAGGGAGTGACAGTGGAGACACGTCGCCAAGAGCTACAGTCCGGCAAAGCTTACAAGTTTCGTGTGGCTGCCATTAACGTGTGTGGCACTGGCCCCTTTAGCGAAGTGACAGCATTCAAGACTTGCATGCCAGGATTTCCAGGAGCTCCTTCTGCTATTAGAATCAGCAAAGTAAGTAAGACATTTTAAAAATGTCACTGGTTGTGTAAATAGACATTCTGTAATAATGATACGTATTGTTACATGTGGACTGAATGAAGCAATCTGTTTCACCTCTTTAGAGTGCAGAGGGTGCTCACTTGTCCTGGGAGCCACCGGCCAACTCCTCCGGTTCCATTGCAGAGTACTCCGTCTACCTGGGCCTCAAGCCTCAGCCTGGAGCTCAACCAGGGACCATGGCTTTCGCTCGAGTATACTGTGGTCCGGCCTCTCAGTGCATTGTGTCCCACGGACAGCTAGCCAATGCTCACATTGACACAACTAGCAAGCCAGCCATCATCTTTAGGATTGCAGCCAAGAACGACAAAGGGTAGGCCACCCATCCACCCATCCACTTATCCATACATCCACTCATCCTCCCACCCATCCACTTATCCATACATCCACTCATCCTCCCACCCATCCACTTATCCATACATCCACTCATCCACCCACCCACTCATCTCTGTAGTTACGGGCCTGCCACTCAGGTGAGATGGTTGCAGGATGCCAGACCAACTGATCCCAAAGCTCCAATGAAGCGTCCTCCACCAAATGCTGCCACTCCAGGGTAAGTTCCTAAGCCCCTCCCCCTTTGTACTCCAACCATCCTCTCTACCTCTCCTTACCTTGCAGAGATGAGAAGAAGAGCAAGCCGTAGATCTCACAACTGCCAGTTACATCACTCTATTTCACTCTACATGTTCATCTGCAATTTTAGACCAAATTATCTGTGCAGAGTTGTTAGATTAGAGCAACCTCCCATCATATATCCCACATCCCCACGTATTCATTGAAACTTCATATGTAATATACATGATCGAAAATCAGACGTACGTTCTGTCTTTAGCTCCATCCGAGTGTAGTATATAGCGTCTATAAAGTACTGGCAAGTATTACGTAATGCGTGAGTTACAATAACTAGTCCGCCATCTTTAATGGCAACCACTTTGAGGAAATGGGAAGTTTAAGTGGTTGAAAAGATGGCGGGACTGTGGTACGATCTCGCTGAACCGCAAACAGAGAAAACGGTAGGTACTTCAAAGGTCAAGACGTTTAGGCTGTGATGCTGTTTGCGATGCCTTATGTTTAGCGAAATAGTTTCTGATATATGTGTGCATTAGTAAGAAAAAATGGACAAATCGGCATTGCTGAACTCGCTGACGCGTAACTAACTAATTCTATTCAGCTACATGTCACTCGATACACTTGCAGTTGAGATAAGAATAAACTCTACATAATGTCTTTAAATGTCCATCATCAGCTGTGATAGCTCTATATAAGTGCTGTACATACACTTTGTAACTGATGGAGACTGTCTAGTCAAACATATTTTCATATTCTTTATTTTAATGTTCATCTATTGAGCTTGGGGTAATGGTTTGTGTGAATGTAATTAGTGTCAAGTTACAGAAGGGACGTGTGCTTGGGGTAATGGTTTGTGTGAATGTAATTAGTGTCAAGTTACAGAAGGGACGTGTGTACAGCGTTATGGGTTATCACTTGTGTGTGTCAATGTGTTGTAATATGTATCAATGTGTCGCAATGTGTGTCAATGTGTCGCAATGTGTGTCAATGTGTCGCAATGCAGGGAAAAGCTAAGAGATCTCCACTCAAGAGAGAAGTCTACCTCCGTCACTCTTCTCCAGTATCATCTGACGGATCCTTCCTCTCAACCAGCAGCGTCAGGAGGCAGCTGGAGAATGGAGGAGTTCCACCTCCAGTGGAGGGACTGCCGCAGCACGCAGTACTGAAGTCACAGGTTGCCTTTCTGTTGGAGGAGAACAAGAGGTTGCAGTCCAGCCTTGAGATGCACCACTCCACCTCTACACTATCACCAATCAACCATAGCAGCCGGTGAGCCATCAGTAGCTGTAGAGATGTACTACTATGTACTATTCATAAGTGATCCATCAGATCTGACATAATTTTAATTTCTCATACTTAGAAGTATTACAAGTGTCTCCACCCACGAAGGCAGCCATGTTGTTGAAGTAGGTCATGTGACCTGTATGTAGGGCCAGTTAATGATGTAACATCTTGTGACAGGTGCAGAGCTTGAGAGATGCTTTAGATCATGTGACAAGGGAGAAGAAAGGATTTGAAGTTCTCTGTCATCAACTGAAGGAGCAACTTGACCATCATAGAAAGGTTTACCCATCTGCCAACAACTGTTACTTTAGTGCACCACACCTACCTAATATGTATATAGAATGGTTTCCATGACAACAGTAACCATAGTGATGAATTATCAAAGACTCAGCAACTGCTAGAGGACTCGGAGACACGCTGTTCTGAGCTGGAGTCATTGGTTGCTAGGTTACAAGAAAGCCGAGAGGATGAAACAACTGAAAGACAAAAGTTGAAGCTTTTGAGCACGGAAATCAAGTTGTTGAAAGTGAAAATGGAACAGTCTATCAAAGAAAGGACGAATGAAGTAAGTAGAAACATCTTTGTCATCATCTCCTCTCCAACTCCATCTCCTCCCCACCTCCAACTCGTCTTCACCTCCAACTTGTCTTCACCTCCATCTCCTCCCCACCTCCATCTCGTCTTCACTTCCAACTCGTCTTCACCTCCATCTCCTCCCCACCTCCATCTCGTCTTCACTTCCATCTCCTCCCCACCTCCATCTCGCCCCCACTTCCATCTCCTCCCCACCTCCATCTCGTCCCCACTTCCATCTCCTCCCCACCTCCATCTCGTCCCACTTCCATCTCGTCCCCACTTCCATCTCCTCCCCACTTCCAGCTCCTCCCCTCCTCCATCTCGTCCCCACTTCCATCTCCTCCCCACTTCCATCTCCTCCCCACTTCCAGCTCCTCCCCTCCTCCATCTTGTCCCCACTTCCATCTCCTCCCCTCCTCCCTCTCCTGGTTCTCAGTTAAATGAGTCTTTGGATGAATGTGAGCGGATCCAGGGCGAGAAGACACAGCTGATGAAGGAGAAAGATCTCCTAGCAACCAGTCTCAGACAGGAAGCAGTCTACACCAGACATCTTGAGGATGAAAGGACTACATTAGAAAGTACATATACGTACATGTGTACACATACGTATGTCAGCCTTCAAATATGTATGTACGTACACTTGTATATTCTACATATACGTACATACGTAAGTAGTTAATATGTTAGAGCTCAGGCATACGTAGGTACGTACGTAGGTAAGGTGTGCTATTGCATTCTGTATGTAGGCCAGCTGGAGGATCTCAAGTTATGCATTGCCAGGGTAACGGATGAGCTGCAGATTGAGCGAGAAAGGGGCTCCTTGGTGGCAAAGGATTACAACTCTTTAATGAAAGACTTTGAACAGCTGCAAGTGGAGCTACAGGATCAGGTAATTATAGCATCTCTTCAAGTGAACTTTGACCTCTTATATCTGATCCAAATTCTAGACATCTTCGTCTATGAATATCATTACTGGCCTTCAAGAGGAACTGAGTGCATTAAGAAGCACATCTGACCAAAGCAGAATAGTTACCATGGATACAGAGAGGAATGCAGTAATGTTACAAACTGAAGTTAACCAACTTAAGTCTCAGTTGTCATGGCAACAGGAGACTGAAGGTATTTTGAAAAATGAAAAGATGCAGTTAGAGGCAGAAGTGGTTGGTCTTCAAGCGGAAGTTTGTCAGTTGCAAGAGAGTCTAACGGCTGTTCAGGAGCAAACCTATCAGCAGCTGCAACAGGAAGTGAGGTCATTGAGGGAGGAGCTGAATTCTAGAGAACAAGAGCTTGAGCAGTCACATGGTAGTCATGTGACCTGTGCTGATGAAACCCTTTTGGAAGAGCTGAAGGTAGTTCGTACTCAAAATCTCCTATTTCAACAAGAAATAAGGTTAGTACGTATACCTGACAGTGGAAAGTGCATTTATTGAATGATTTATGGGTGAGGGACGTACGTATATAGAATTATTTGTTATAGAATGACTTTTAATATTTTTACTCTTCCATTCCTGTTATATGAAAGGCAATAATAATTGTATTACTGTAGTGATTTGAAATTGTCACTGAGTATTCTGGAGAAGCAGTCGAAAGAGAAAGATTTAATTTTGGATGAGATGAAACAGCATCTGGATACAAAGAGGACATCCCTGTCATCTAATGAGGAGGTGGATCTTGGGACAGAGGGTAAAACCCTGCATGCATTACAAGAGGAATGTTCTAGACTGACTTGTGAAGTGTCAGCACTTAAAGAACAGCAGAACAAGATCGACCAATCAGAATCGGAAGGATTACGACATCAACTGAAATCGACTGCTCATGAAAAAGCTCGGTAAATCATACATTCATCCATCGACCCACTCACCCACCCATCCAACCGCTCATCCACCCACTCACCCACCCATCCACTCACCCATCCACCCACTCACTATAGTTTGGAGATGATGTGTGACAGTCTGAAGAGTGAGAATATGAGACTCGAACAGTCTCAGCAAGCCTTAAAACAAGCCATTGGTAGGTGCACTCACACACTAGAGGTGCACTCACACACTAGAGGTGCACTCACACACTAAAGGTGCACTCACACACTAAAGGTGCACTCACACACTAAAGGTGCACTCACACACTAGAGGTGCACTCACACACTAGAGGTGCACTCACACACTAAAGGTGCACTCACACACTAAAGGTGCACTCACACACTAAAGGTGCACTCACACACTAAAGGTGCCTTTACCTGTGTCCATTGATTGATTATGTCACCTCATGCAGGTCTGCTGACAGAGGCCAAAGTGGCAATTGAGAGAGATTTTGCAAACCAGAGTCATCGTTGGACTGTTAGAGAAGAAGAAATGGTTTCTTCTCTTCACTCAAAGGAGGAAGAGGTTAACAAGTTAAGTATCCTTGTAAAGGGTTTACAAAATGAACTAGCTCAGACTCGTCACAACATATTATTCAGAAATGACTGTAAAACTAGAGATAGTGATTGCACAACAATAGCTGATAATTATGCAATCAAATTAAAAGACAGGGAGACTGAACTAAAGGAGTTGCATGGCCAGATGAGTCGTTTTGCTCACCAGCTGGAGCAAAAGACAGAGGAAAATGCAACTCTTGTTCAAGAGAAGACAAACTTGTTATCAGATCTTAACACTGTGCTGATTTCACAGTGCAATGCCATGCAAGATCTTTCCACCAATCAAAGTGCCAAGATAAGTCAGGTGACGTCACAGACTGCCCGTCTGTGTGAAGATCTGAACTTGACTGACACAATCTGCTCAGTTCAAGGACAGCTCTTGAGAACCAAGGAACAAAGGATATCTCAGCTGAGGACTGATGTGGAAATGTTGCGCAATCAGCACCACGCCCTTTCTACTTGTCTACATGAACAGGAGACCGACAACACATGTAAGTGGGCGTGGCAGTGGAGGTGTGTCTAGTGTTACATGTTCCTACGTATCTCTAAAGGCAAAGATAGTGACAAAAGAGTTTTGAGACAACTTGTGGGAAAACTGTCGGAGGAGAAGAAGAGTCTATTGAGTGAAATAGGCCACCTCAAAGACAAGTTGGACCAGGCATTAGCTGCCATTAAAGTGAGGAATGACAATAAGTTGGTATTTGGAACAAGAGATTAGCAACTGAATGTTTCAATTCCATTTTAGAAATTGGAAGCTGAAATGGGTTTCAAAGGGCGCTCTCAAAAGAGCTGTAGTACACAGACACGCACTTCTAGGTTTGAACAGAAACAGTTAAACTTTTTGAGAACAAAACTTGGCTACACCCTAGCTGAACTGCGGTTATACAAGAAACAGAAGGAGGAAAATGATGGTATATCTGACAGCATGTTATGAGTGTTGTGTACATGCTATGAGTACAGGAGTTAATTGTTACACTAGCTAGCAAAGTATTATGTCCAATATTCCACTGTATACATAGGTACTAGGTACATATTAGTTATTGGTACTGACACCAATTTGCTGTCCCGACTGACCCTAATACTAGCTATAGTTTAATGTACAATTTCCCGACTGAACCTAGTACTAGCTATAGTTTAATGTACAATTTCCTTACTCATCCCAGTACTAGCTATAGTTTAATGTACAATTTCCTTACTCATCCCAGTACTAGCTATAGTTTAATGTACAATTTCCTTACTCATCCCAGTACTAGCTATAGTTTAATGTACAATTTCCTTACTCATCCCAGTACTAGCTATAGTTTAATGTACAATTTCCCGACTGACCCCAATACTAACTATAGTTTAATGTACAATTACTCATCTCATCTCGTCATCTCTTCCGTAGCTAACATACTTCAACTTCAAAATGGCTACTCTCAGTTGCAGTGCAAGTACAGGGAGTGCCTCAATCTGGTGATTGCCACACAATCCCCTTAAACATGACACTCAATAGAGTTTCAGTTTTATTTATTGTAAATACTTCATTTTCAATCCATCACTTAGCTACTTATCTGAATATACTGTACATATAACTATTGAATAGTGTGTGCTACGAGCTGAGCTGACAAGTTAAGGAATATTTATCACAATGTTAAGTGCTAATAATTGTAACGCCCGCCACATTTTCGAAAGTGAAAAAGATGGCTGAAATGATCGAAGTGGTTGTAGAATGTCTTGGCGGAATCCTTAGCCCTCGATCTGACGTCAGACACAAGTCAGAAGAAGAGCTCAAGGCGCTGGAAGTTTCGGAAGGTAAGTCGTTCTCCCAGTTGAATCTCCGAGCGGTAACGTGCCATGCCGTGGTTTAGATTTTGGAGTTGTGTTAGCAGAAGTCAGCAATTCATCGTCCGCGTCTCTGCCGTTGCGACAGCTTGCCTCGGTCGTGCTGAAGCGTTACATCGACAACCACTGGACCACGGAGCGAGAAAACTTCAGCGAACCTGTAGTGACTGGAGGTGCTAAACAGATGATAAAGCAGCGCCTCTTAGCCAGTCTGGCTGTTGAACAAAGCAAAATAAGAGCGGCAGCTGTGAGCATCCACCCATCCACCCATCCATCCATCCACTCACCCCTCCATCCATCCACTCATCCACCCATCCATCCATCCATCTATCCATCCATTCACCCACTCATCCATCCACCCACCCACTCATCCATCCATCCACTCACCCATCCATCCACTCACCCATCCATCCACTCACCCATCCATCCATCCACCTCTCCATCTATTCTATGCAGGCCTATGCAATATCTACTATAGCAGTGTGGGAGTGGCCGGAGGAGTGGCCAGAACTGTTTGACATCTTGCTACAAGGGATCCACTCTGGAGTGGAGAGTCTAACCATTGGTTCCATGCAAGTGCTGGAAGGTACGTATGTCACACAATGTCTGTAGGCTAAAGTGTATGTCGTAGTGTTCCCCGTAGGCCTTCCACTGTAGTGTTCCCTATAGGCCTTCCACTGTAGTGTTGCCCGTAGGCCTTCCACTGTAGAGTTCCCCGTAGGCCTTCCACTGTAGTGTTCCCTATAGGCCTTCCACTGTAGTGTTGCCCGTAGGCCTTCCACTGTAGAGTTCCCCGTAGGCCTTCCACTGTAGAGTTCCCCGTAGGCCTCCCACTGTAGAGTTCCCTGTATTAATAACATTTTGGTTACGTCTGTTGTAACAATTGTTTCTGTAGAGTTGACAAGAGAAGTGACTGACCAACAAGTTCCACATTTGGCTCCACTTCTCTATCCAGAATTGTTGAACATTATCAGTCATGAGCAAGTGAGATCAATGCAACCTCTCTGACCTTAGAAAGGTCTCACTCAAAGCCTCTCTCTTTCCCTCCTCCCTCTCCCTCCCTCTCCCCCTATTCCGAAGGTGTATTCCCAGGACAGCAGGAGACATGCTGTGGCCGTGTTCGAGACACTCACTACACTCATCTTCACAATATCAGACTTATTTCCAGTGGGTCATACACACTTGTACACAGTGAACCTGTGATATGGTGTGAGTGTAAGTACTTGTCATTTTATAACTTAATTGTCACATTTCAGGACATACAGAAGTACTTTCTCCCCTGGATCAAAGAGTACATGGCAGCGTTCACTGCCATCCTGACCACTTTCGATGTGAAGAAAGGAGGCGAGGCATTACAGCTCTTCAGGGATATTCTCTCTGTCTTGAAGGAGCTATTGAGAAGCTTTCCCAAGGCCATCTCTCCGGAGGTAGCAGGATCGCTACAGCCGTCCTGGAACATCCTCGTCTCCAGTAAAGAAGCTTACTTTATTCACTACGTCCAATCTTATTCAAGTTCTGGTGGATTGGAAGGTATGTGTTGAAAGGTGTCCCTTAAATGAGTCCATAAGGGTGTGTCACATGACTGTCACATGACCTTGTAGGAGTGCTCTATGCCTTGTTGGACTTTATAAGTGGCTTGGTTGAAGTGAAGTCACTTCAAAAGGTGCTGCAGCCAGCCTTACCTGAACTTCTCTATCATCTGATAACTTACATATACATCACAGAAAATCAGGTCAGTAGTCCGTGATGGTCACGTGACAGTCATGTGATTATTGTATTGTGCCTATATAAAGCTGCTCTCCTGGGAGGAAGAACCTGAAAAGTTTCTTGAAGATGAAAATGACGAGTTGTACACCATTTCAATTCGAATGTCGTCCTTGGATCTGATACATGTAAGTTGAGTTGAGACATAATTGTCAGCTTGGCAAGTGGCTTTCAACTTGATCCTCTTGCGTCCCTACAGGCCATTGCCGGACGACAGAGCTTGACTGTCGACTGTTTACAAGGTCTTGTGATAGCTGTTAATAAGCACTTTGAGGAAGCTACCCTTGCTAAACAACAGGGTCTTACTCATTGGTCAGTTAGCAGCAAATAAACATCCCTGTTTCCATTTCAATTCCCATTCCAAATTGCAGGTGGAAGATCCATGAAGCTTGTATGTTGGTGATACCCCTCATTGGGCAGGGTGTTGCCGATGGCAACGTACAGTTTGATATTTCATCTCTGATGCACAATGTTGTCCTACCAGACATGACTAGTGGTACGTACGTCATCACCATCTCCTCTCCCATCCCCTCCCCTTGCTCCTCTCCCATCTCCCTTACGTACTCCTCTTCCTCTTTCAGTTCATCCTCTTCTGATTGGTCGATGTCTCTGGTTGTCAGGAAAGTTGGTCGCACTATTATCTGAGGAGACACTCAGACGGTAAGGCCCTCCCAACCCCACCCCACCCCTCCCCTCCTTCCCCTCTCACCCCTCCCCTCCTGATCCCTCCCACCCCTCCCCTCCTGATCCCTCCCACCCCTCCCCACCCCTCCCCTCCTGCTCCCTCCCACCCCTCCTGATCCCTCCCACCCCTCCCCTCCTGATCCCTCCCACCCCTCCCCTCCTGATCCCTCCCACCCCTCCCCTCCTGATCCCTCCCACCCCTCCCCTCCTTCCCCTCTCACCCCTCCCCTCTCACCCCTCCCCTCTCACCCCTCCCCTTCCCTCCCCTCTCACCCCTCCCCTTCCCTTCCCTCCTTCCCCTCTCACCCCTCCCCTCCTTCCCCTCTCACCCCTCCCCTCTCACCCCTCCCCTCCTTCCCCTCTCACCCCTCCCCTTCCCTTCCCTCCTTCCCCTCTCACCCCTCCCCTCCTTCCCCTCTCACCCCTCCCCTCCTTCCCCTCTCACCCCTCCCCTCCTTCCCCTCCCCTTCCCTCCCCTCCTTCCCCTCTCACCCCTCCCCTCCTTCCCCTCTCACCCCTCCCCTCCTTCCCCTCTCACCCCTCCCCTCCTTCCCCTCTCACCCCTCCCCTCTCACCCCTCCCCTCCTTCCCCTCCTTCCCCTCTCACCCCTCCCCTCCCCACCTCCCCCTAGTAACCTTCCCCTCTGTACCTGCTATATAGGTGCCTAAGTGGGTGTGTCAGTGGGCTGGACAGCAGTCAGCCAATGATTATCCGGATATGTGCTGTCATGGCAACACACAGGTGAGTGGCTGACGTGTCCTTGCTTGTCATATGACAACAAAGCATTTGTTCCCTTTGATGTAGCTTTTGTTGTGGCTTGGAGGAGTCACCATTACTCAGTGTGGTTCATTCTTATGGCCCTGGGCTCTTAAAAGGTGTAGTGGACCTGATAAATTTGGACAATGAAGGAATGAGGATTCAAGTCTTTGAAGCACTAGCACTATTAATACCTGTGAGCTACACTGTACTTGCTGATATGCGTACGTACGTGCATACGTATATACAGTGCATATATAGCATGTTGTATGTACATACATTGTTTGCTGTTGCTATGCAGGTTGCTAAGGAAGCCATTCATATAGACAGTATACGCATTGTTGACCTCTGTACCCAAGTCTTCCTAAAGTGCTCCAATGGTAAGGAGGCGTGTCCAGAGAGGGAGGGCGTGTCCAGGGGAGGGATCTACTTCTTTGTTATTTCTACAGACCCAGGAGTCCAGTCCGTTTTGGAGGAAGTGTTTAATGCTCTCTCTCGAGAACCTTCTTGTCGAGAAGTGCTCCTGCAGCACTTTATTCCAGTATTACTCAAGGTCCTCCACTCCTCTCAGACACACCTTCCGACAGGCCTCTCCTCAGCCTGCATAGACATCTGGACACAAGTGTTGGAGGGGGTGGGGTCGCCACTGCCTGCCGCCTCCATTGATCTGGTGTACCCCACTATTGTGCAATCAGTGCTCACAGCCGAGGACTCTGCCATACTTCAGGTACTGCATTAGTGTGTCACAGACACTTGCATATTTGGAAAGTACTGTATGTTTATTTGGTTTAACAGGAAAACCTTTAGCTTTTGGCCAAATTGTGTTATATACGTACATATATTTTATATGAAAAATCTAAGATAACATTTTCCTGCTATATGCCTATTCTGTAAAGAGCCTATAGGGGAACTAAACCTGAAGAGAGAGGATGAAGATACAGGAGTCTTTTCTTCCTTCTTTCATCTTCTTCTCCACTGGGTCAGACAGCCGTTTCTGGGAATTCCACCCTTCATCAGTGATCCTGGGAGTCTTTGTCTTTTTCTTTTTCTTTATTTTGATCTTCTGTGAATCCTTGACTGAGTATATATATACGTATATGTATATATATATTGTATCAGTTGCAAGTATTGTAAAGGTTGTACGTATGTATTGTAGGGATCAATGATATAGCTGCTCCAACTAGTGTTTACAGGATTGTGTCATTGTCTTCTTGTAGAGTGGCAGTGAGTGTGTAAAGTGCTACTTGAAGAACTCGGCTGCACAACTCTCTACATGGATCTCCACTGATGGGCAGTCTGGGTTGCTATTGGCAACCAAAGTTGTACTCCACCTCCTTGATCCTGCTCTAACTGAATTTTCAGCCATGTTGGTTGGAAGACTCATTGTCATTTTAATAAAACAGGTTTGGAATGGGAACTCTGACATTTATTATTGTTGAGTCTCCCAACTCCAGACCTCCTACTCTGCCTCCATCTTTACAGGTTGGTAATGGATTGGGTGAACATTTAGAGACAATATTGCGCAACTTGCTCAGTAAGCTCCATCGCAGCACAACTCCTTCGGTGGTGCAATCTCTCATGACAGTTATCCTGTACCTCATTCACACACAACTGGAACCAATCCTCAGCTTTCTTGAGCAAGTGAGTCAAGAGGGACATCCCTACAATTAGTCGAGAGGGGACATCCCTATGATTAGTTGAGAGGGGACATCCCTACGATTAGTTGAGAGAGGACATTCCTACAATTAGTTCAGAGGGGACATCCCTACAATTAGTTGAGAGGGGACATCCCTACAATTAGTTGAGAGGGACATCCCTACAATTAGTTGTACCTTGATGACCTCCTCCGTCCCAAACCATCCCCACCATTTAACAGGTGCCACCCCTTCATTTCACCTTTGACCTGATCATTGCCTGTAGGTCTTACTTGACCTTTGACCTGACCCATTGCCTGTAGGTCTTACTTGACCTTTGACCTGATCATTGCCTGTAGGTTCCTGACGTCAGTGGCAAGTCCTCTCTGGTGTATGTGCTCACAGAGTGGATCGCCAGACACGAGTCATTTTATGGGAAATTTGAGTCTCGACTGAGTACATTCAGCCTAAGTGAATTGCTGGTGTACTTCCTTAAGAGTGGTGATGATCGCCTAGCAACCATCCTTGTAGACGGAGACCTAGTTGCCAAAGAAACAGAAGGTATGTCAGTATATAATATAGCTGTTTTAAAATGTTTTTAATTCTTTTACTGATTTGAGCCGTTCTTTTCCACTTAGGTATATTGACGAGATCAATGAGGAAAAAGAGTAAGTTTTATATATTACAACTGCCAAGTTTATATACATGGTTACCATGGTTACCTGCATCTCTTAGACCCTGTGAAACATACAACTGTGTCACTTCCTCAAAAAGTGTTGAAACTGCTCTTGGCAGACTATGAGATTCATCTGGAGAGGGATCAGGTGGGCGTGTCTAGTGAGTGGGTGGACCAGAGTGATGGAGAAGATGAGGAAGACTATATAGATTCACTAGCGGCTCTTACAGGTGATTCACTAGTAGCTCTTACAGGTGATTCACTAGTAGCTCTTACAGGTGATTCACTAGTAGCTCTTACAGGTGATTCACTAGTAGCTCTTACAGGTGATTCACTAGTAGCTCTTACAGGTGATTCACTAGTAGCTCTTACAGGTGATTCACTAGTAGCTCTTACAGGTGATTCACTAGTAGCTCTTACAGGTGATTCACTAGTAGCTCTTACAGGTGATTCACTAGTAGCTCTTACAGGTGATTCACTAGTAGCTCTTACAGGTGATTCACTAGTAGCTCTTACAGGTGATTCACTAGTAGCTCTTACAGGTGATTCACTAGTAGCTCTTACAGGTGATTCACTAGTAGCTCTTACAGGTGATTCACTAGTAGCTCTTACAGGTGATTCACTAGTAGCTCTTACAGGTGATTCACTAGTAGCTCTTACAGGTGATTCACTAGTAGCTCTTACAGGTGATTCACTAGTAGCTCTTACAGGTGATTCACTAGTAGCTCTTACAGGTGATTCACTAGTAGCTCTTACAGGTGATTCACTAGTAGCTCTTACAGGTGATTCACTAGTAGCTCTTACAGGTGATTCACTAGTAGCTCTTACAAGAAGTGGAGTCCGAGAGGTTTTCTTTTCATGAATAATCTAACACACCATTTTTCTACATGCTATGCCTACTCTGTAATAATTAAAAACCCTAGGATGAGGATACAGGAGTCTTTTCTTTCTCCTTTGCTCCACTGGACCAGACAACTGTTTCTGGGAATTCCATCCTTTATCAGTCCATGCCTTATACATCCATTTGATCTGCGCCTTGTAGGTGCCTATGCAGATATGATGGAGGAGGAGGAGTGCGACACTGAGTTTGAGGATGACCCAATTGTGCAGACAGACCTAAAGGTACGTACGTATGTATTACACAAGGGGGGAGGGGTGGGGATGCACCATGTCTACTCAGGGGGGAGGGGTGGGGATGCACCATGTCTACACAGGGGGGAGGGGTGGGGATGCACCATGTCTACACAGGGGGGAGGGGTGGGGATGCACCATGTCTACACAGGGGGGAGGGGTGGGGATGCACCATGTCTACACAGGGGGGAGGGGTGGGGATGCACCATGTCTACACAGGGGGGAGGGGTGGGGATGCACCATGTCTACACAGGGGGGAGGGGTGGGGATGCACCGTGTCTACACAAGGGGGAGGGGTGGGGATGCACCGTGTCTACACAAGGGGGAGGGGTGGGGATGCACCGTGTCTACACAAGGGGGAGGGGTGGGGATGCACCATGTCTACACAAGGGGGAGGGGTGGGGATGCACCGTGTCTACACAGGGGGGAGGGGTGGGGATGCACCGTGTCTACACAGGGGGAGGGGTGGGGATGCAATTGTTACAGTAGTCACTCTCATTGCAGAAACACCTTGAGTATGTCCTACAGACTGCCACACAAACAGTGCTGTTCAAGGAACTGCTGCCTTCACTCAACGAAAGAGAAGTGGCTTTACTCACACAAATCATTAACTCAAAGTGAACATATAGTGATCGCGTAGTGTTTATTACGTGTTTTTATTTTGCAAATTTTTATTCTTGAATTTCAGTCTTGTATTGTATTGTGAATTATTAATATATATATATATATATATATATTAATTTGTATACAAAAAGTGGTTAAGCACCAGCCATTCTTAGGTCATACGCTCTATCTTAGGCTTCAAAATTGAACGAATCCTTAAATCCTGAAATAACGAGGTAGACAGTTCTGTTTTTATTCGGTTATATGTATGTATAAAAATATACGGTGTGAGTTGAGCTATTAAAGTGTATACAAAACTGGTTAAGCATCCTCAAGAATTATTCATGTAACTCTATCAAATGGAAAGATATGAAGCTACAACTTTGTGTCAGCAATCACAGACATCTGTACAATATGTTCAATGAGTTTTTGGAATTTTGATGGAACTTATAATTTGCCTTATCTCTCACCTTATATAAACTCTAAATCTGTATATCAAAATTTAAAGTACATTGAGAGATGTAACTCTATCAGATAGAAAGATATGAAGCTACAACTTTGTGTCAACAATCACAGACATCTGAACAGTATGTTCAATGAGTTTTTGGAATTTTGATGGAACTTATAATTTGCCCTATCTCTCACCATACATTAACTCTGCATACCAGAAATTGATGTACATTGATGGCTGTAACTCTATCAAATTGAAAGATATGAAGCTACTATTTTGCGTTAGCAATCACAGACATCTGTATAGTATATATGTTCAGTGAGTTTTAGGAATTTTGATAAAGAGTTACAGCCTGCAATGTACATAACATTCAGGTATACGAAATTAATGTATAGTGAGAGATAAGGTATATTTTATGTTCCATCAAAATTTTAAAAACTCATTGGACATGCTCTATAGATGTCTGTGAATGCTGACACGAAGTTTTAGCTTCATATCTCTCCATTTGATAGAGTTACAACCCTCAATGTACATTAAATTCTGGTATACAAAGTTAATGTATGGTAAGAGATAAGGCAAATTTTTAAGTTTCATCAAAATTTCAAAACCTCTTTGGACATGCTGTATAGATGTCTGTGAATGCTGACACAACGTTTTAGCTTCATATCTCTCCATTTGATAGAGTTACAATCCTCAATGTACATTAAATTCTGGTGAGAGATATATATATATAGGGCAAATTTTTAAGTTTTATCAAAATTTCAAAACCTCCTTGGACATGCTGTATAGATGTCTGTGAATGCTGACACAAAGTGTTAGCTTCATATCTCTCCATTTGATAGAGTTACAACCCTCAATGTACATTAAATTCTGGTATACAAAGTTAATGTATTGTGAGGGTTAGGGCAAATTTTTAAGTTTCATCAAAATTTCAAAATCTCTTTGGACATGCTGTATAGATGTCTGTGAATGCTGAAACAAAGTGTTAGCTTAATATCCCACCATTTGATATAGTTACAGCTGTCAATGTACATTAAATTCTGGTATACAAAGTTAATGTATAGTGAGAGATAGGGCAAATTTTTAAGTTTCATCAAAATTTCAAAACCTCTTTGGACATGCTGTATAGATGTCTGCGAATGCTGACACAAAGTGTTAGCTTCATATCTTTAGTTTTGATAGAGTTACAGTACTGTATTGTTAGAGAAAATTGCGTAATACTACATATGGCCGACCGTTAGAAGGTATAAAATCAAGACAAATTCGATACTATATCCGAAAATCTAGAATAGTTTCTAAATTTTATTTTACATTGGGATATGCACTGTGTAGTAATTGATTGTTATCGAAGTACTATCTATCCACATATAATATATGGATGTCGTTAAAGTGAAATTTTGCCAATCGACGGCCAACGAAACTCCAAAGAAAAAAAGTTGGACCATACCGAACGCTACCATCCACGACGCTCAGAGGCCGGGATCGGTGGTAACGCTCTGCCGAGTTGAGCTTTGGGTGTCACTTGCGTGAGAAGAACCAGTTCTTCTCGATATGGCCGACTCATATGAATCCTAAGATATCAGATGCCAATCCCACATTACGTGGAACCCCCCCGAAATCCGGATTATTGGTGAGCACGTCTCTATGGCACCAACCGATTAGGAGACAGCTTCAGAGTCTAAGCGCTACCAACCTCTATGGGAACCGCAACCACCATAGAGATGTGTCCAGGTAGGCCTACTTTATAAGGTTTTTCGCTTCTATTTATATGAAGTTTTGTCCAAAGAAAACGGTTGTGGTTGGGTCATTTTTTTACAAATTTCTCGTTATTTCCAGATCAGTGAATTGTTCCAAGCAAATTTAAAGACATAGGCAGTATTAGTGGTTCATCTGAAAACTGGGGAAAGCGGAAAAAAAACAGTAAGTGTCTTGATGGGTCGAGGAGAACGACTTTTCAGATCCCAATTATTTTCGAGAAATCGTCACAAATTATTCCACTTTAATTCCAGACCAGTGAATCGTTCCAAACAATTTTACACGCATACGCAGTATTTCCAATACATCTCAAAACTGTGGCAAATGGATAAAAGCCAGTATGTATCTTGATGGAGGGAGGAAAGCGACTTTTCTTGATGCCGAAAATTAGAGATATTGCGAGTAGACTGATATTTATCGCCTCTACGATATTAATGTCTATGATCGATATTGCAACTAGGCCGGGCTGTATGAATTACTCAATTCCTAACTTAAATTTTAGAATTGAGAGAATACTGTACCGAAAAAATAGATTCTTATTTCTAGGCTAAATAATGCTTTGAAAGCAATTGTAGCTCCAATACTATATTGTAGGATATACTCATATGTATGGTGAGAGATAGGGCAAATATGAACATAAATTGAAACTTCTAAAACTCTTTGGAAATATTTCATACATGTCTGTGAATGCTGGCTTCAAGTATTAGCTTCACACCTCTCCATTTGATAGAGTTACAACCCTCAATGTACAATAAATTCTGGTATACAAAGTTAATGTATAGTGAGAGATAGGGTAAATTTTTAAGTTTCATCAAAATTTCAAAACCTCTTTGGACATGCTGTATAGATGTCTGTGAATGCTGACACAAAGTTTTAGCTTCATATCTCTCCATTTGATAGAGTTACAACCCTCAATGTACATTAAATTCTGGTATACAAAGTTAATGTATAGTGAGAGATAAGGTAAATTTTTAAGTTTCATCAAAATTTCAAAACCTCTTTGGACATGCTGTATAGATGTCTGTGAATGCTGACACAAAGTGTTAGCTTAATATCTCACCATTTGATACAGTTACAACCCTCAATGTACATTAAATTCTGGTATACAAAATAAATGTATAGTGAGAGATAGGGCAAATTTTTAAGTTTCATCAAAATTTCAAAATCTCTTTGGACATGATGTATAGATGTCTGTGAATGCTGACACAAAGTATTAGCTTAATATATCTCCATTTGATAGAGTTACAGCCCTCAATGTACATTAAATTCTGGAATACAAAGTTAATGTATAGTGAGAGATAGGGCAAATTTTTAAGTTTCATCAAAATTTCAAAACCTCTTTGGACATGCTGTATAGATGTCTGTGAATGCTGACACAAAGGTTTAGCTTCATATCTCTCCATTTGCTAGAGTTACAACCATCAATGTTCATTAAATTCTGGTATACAAAGTTAATGTATAGTGAGAGATAGGGCAAATTTTTAAATTTCATCAAAATTTCAAAACCTCTTTGGACATGCTGTATTGATGTCTGTGAATGCTGACACAAAGTTTTAGCTTCATATCTCTCCATTTGATAGAGTTACAATCTTCAATGTACATTAAATTCTGGTATACAAAATAAATGTATAGTGAGAGATAGGGCAAATTTTTAAGTTTCATCAAAATTTCAAAACCTCTTTGGACATGCTGTATAGATGTCTGTGAATGCTGAAACAAAGTGTTAGCTTCATATCTCTCCATTTGATAGAGTTACAACCCTCAATGTACATTAAATTCTGGTATACAAAGTTAATGTATAGTGAGAGATAGGGCAAATTTTTAAGTTTCATCAAAATTTCAAAACCTCTTTGGACATGCTGTATATATGTCTGTGAATGCTGACACAAAGTGTTAGCTTCATATCTCTCCATTAGATAGAGTTACAATCTTCAATGTACATTAAATTCTGGTATACAAAATAAATGTATAGTGAGAGATAGGGCAAATTTTTAAGTTTCATCAAAATTTCAAAATCTCTTTGGACATGATGTATAGATGTCTGTGAATGCTGACACAAAGTATTAGCTTAAAATATATCTCCATTTGATAGGGTTACAGCCCTCAATGTACATTAAATTCTGGTATACAAAATAAATGTATAGTGAGAGATAAGGCAAATTTTTAAGTTTCATCAAAATTTCAAAACCTCTTTGGACATGATGTATAAATGTTTGTGAATGCTGACACAAAGTATTAGCTTAATATCTCTCCATTTGATAGAGTTACAGCCCTCAATGTACATTAAATTCTGGTATACAAAGTTAATGTATAGTGAGAGATAGGGCAAATTTTTAAGTTTCATCAAAATTTCAAAACCTCTTTGGACATGCTGTATTGATGTCTGTGAATGCTGACACAAAGTTTTAGCTTCATATCTCTCCATTTGATAGAGTTACAATCTTCAATGTACATTAAATTCTGGTATACAAAATAAATGTATAGTGAGAGATAGGGCAAATTTTTAAGTTTCATCAAAATTTCAAAACCTCTTTGGACATGCTGTATAGATGTCTGTGAATGCTGAAACAAAGTGTTAGCTTCATATCTCACCATTTGATAGAGTTACAACCATCAATGTACATTAAATTCTGGTATACAAAGTTAATGTATAGTGAGAGATAGGGCAAATTTTTAAGTTTCATCAAAATTTCAAAACCTCTTTGGACATGCTGTATATATGTCTGTGAATGCTGACACAAAGTTTTAGCTTCATATCTCTCCATTTGATAGAGTTACAATCTTCAATGTACATTAAATTCTGGTATACAAAATAAATGTATAGTGAGAGATAGGGCAAATTTTTAAGTTTCATCAAAATTTCAAAACCTCTTTGGACATGCTGTATAGATGTCTGTGAATGCTGACACAAAGTGTTAGCTTCATATCTCTCCATTTGATAGAGTTACAGCCCTCAATGTTCATTAAATTCTGGTATACAAAATTAATGTATAGTTAGAGATAGGGCAAATTTTTAAGTTTCATCAAAATTTCAAAACCTCTTTGGACATGATGTATAGATGTCTGTGAATGCTGACACAAAGTATTAGCTTAATATATCTCCATTTGATAGAGTTACAGCCCTCAATGTACATTAAATTCTGGAATACAAAGTTAATGTATAGTGAGAGATAGGGCAAATTTTTAAGTTTCATCAAAATTTCAAAACCTCTTTGGACATGCTGTATAGATGTCTGTGAATGCTGACACAAAGGTTTAGCTTCATATCTCTCCATTTGCTAGAGTTACAACCATCAATGTTCATTAAATTCTGGTATACAAAGTTAATGTATAGTGAGAGATAGGGCAAATTTTTAAATTTCATCAAAATTTCAAAACCTCTTTGGACATGCTGTATTGATGTCTGTGAATGCTGACACAAAGTTTTAGCTTCATATCTCTCCATTTGATAGAGTTACAATCTTCAATGTACATTAAATTCTGGTATACAAAATAAATGTATAGTGAGAGATAGGGCAAATTTTTAAGTTTCATCAAAATTTCAAAACCTCTTTGGACATGCTGTATAGATGTCTGTGAATGCTGAAACAAAGTGTTAGCTTCATATCTCTCCATTTGATAGAGTTACAACCATCAATGTACATTAAATTCTGGTATACAAAGTTAATGTATAGTGAGAGATAGGGCAAATTTTTAAGTTTCATCAAAATTTCAAAACCTCTTTGGACATGCTGTATATATGTCTGTGAATGCTGACACAAAGTGTTAGCTTCATATCTCTCCATTTGATAGAGTTACAATCTTCAATGTACATTAAATTCTGGTATACAAAATAAATGTATAGTGAGAGATAGGGCAAATTTTTAAGTTTCATCAAAATTTCAAAACCTCTTTGGACATGCTGTATAGATGTCTGCGAATGCTGACACAAAGTGTTAGCTTCATATCTTTAATTTTGATAGTTATTGTTATAGAAAATTGCGTAATACTACATATGGCCGACCGTTAGAAGGTACAAAATCAAGACAAATTCGATACTATATCCGAAAATCTAGAATAGTTTCTAAATTTTATTTTACATTGGGATATGCACTGTGTAGTAATTGATTGTTATCGAAGTACTATCTATCCACATATAATATATGGATGTCGTTAAAGTGAAATTTTGCCAATCGACGGCCAACGAAACTCCAAAGAAAAAAAGTTGGACCATACCGAACGCTACCATCCACGACGCTCAGAGGCCGGGATCGGTGGTAACGCTCTGCCGAGTTGAGCTTTGGGTGTCACTTGCGTGAGAAGAACCAGTTCTTCTCGATATGGCCGACTCATATGAATCCTAAGATATCAGATGCCAATCCCACATTACGTGGAACCCCCCCGAAATCCGGATTATTGGTGAGCACGTCTCTATGGCACCAACCGATTAGGAGACAGCTTCAGAGTCTAAGCGCTACCAACCTCTATGGGAACCGCAACCACCATAGAGATGTGTCCAGGTAGGCCTACTTTATAAGGTTTTTCGCTTCTATTTATATGAAGTTTTGTCCAAAGAAAACGGTTGTGGTTGGGTCATTTTTTTACAAATTTCTCGTTATTTCCAGATCAGTGAATTGTTCCAAGCAAATTTAAAGACATAGGCAGTATTAGTGGTTCATCTGAAAACTGGGGAAAGCGGAAAAAAACCAGTAAGTGTCTTGATGGGTCGAGGAGAACGACTTTTCAGATCCCAATTATTTTCGAGAAATCGTCACAAATTATTCCACTTTAATTCCAGACCAGTGAATCGTTCCAAACAATTTTACACGCATACGCAGTATTTCCAATACATCTCAAAACTGTGGCAAATGGATAAAAGCCAGTATGTATCTTGATGGAGGGAGGAAAGCGACTTTTCTTGATGCCGAAAATTAGAGATATTGCGAGTAGACTGATATTTATCGCCTCTACGATATTAATGTCTATGATCGATATTGCAACTAGGCCGGGCTGTATGAATTACTCAATTCCTAACTTAAATTTTAGAATTGAGAGAATACTGTACCGAAAAAATAGATTCTTATTTCTAGGCTAAATAATGCTTTGAAAGCAATTGTAGCTCCAATACTATATTGTAGGTTATACTCATATGTATGGTGAGAGATAGGGCAAATATGAACATAAATTGAAACTTCTAAAACTCTTTGGAAATATTTCATACATGTCTGTGAATGCTGGCTTCAAGTATTAGCTTCATATCTCTCCATTTGATAGAGTTACAATCTTCAATGTACATTAAATTCTGGTATACAAAATAAATGTATAGTGAGAGATAGGGCAAATTTTTAAGTTTCATCAAAATTTCAAAACCTCTTTGGACATGATGTATAGATGTTTGTGAATGCTGACACAAAGTATTAGCTTAATATCTCTCCATTTGATAGAGTTACAGCCCTCAATGTACATTAAATTCTGGTATACAAAGTTAATGTATGGTGAGAGATAAGGCAAATTTTTAAGTTTCATCAAAATTTCAAAACCTCTTTGGACATGCTGTATAGATGTCTGTGAATGCTGACACAAAGTGTTAGCTTAATATCTCACCATTTGATAGAGTTACAACCCTCAATGTACATTAAATTCTGGTATACAAAATAAATGTATAGTGAGAGATAGGGCAAATTTTTAAGTTTCATCAAAATTTCAAAATCTCTTTGGACATGATGTATAGATGTCTGTGAATGCTGACACAAAGTATTAGCTTAAAATATATCTCCATTTGATAGGGTTACAGCCCTCAATGTACATTAAATTCTGGTATACAAAGTTAATGTATGGTGAGAGATAGGGCAAATTTTTAAGTTTCATCAAAATTTCAAAACCTCTTTGGACATGCTGTATAGATGTCTGTGAATGCTGACACAAAGTGTTAGCTTCATATCTCTCCATTTGATAGAGTTACAGTCCTCAATGTTCATTAAATTCTGGTATACAAAATTAATGTATAGTGAGAGATAGGGCAAATTTTTAAGTTTCATCAAAATTTCCAAACCTCTTTGGACATGCTGTATAGATGTCTGTGAATGCTGACACAAAGGTTTAGCTTCATATCTCTCCATTTGATAGAGTTACAACCCTTAATGTACATTAAATTCTGGTATACAAAGTTAATGTATAGTGAGAGATAAGGCAAATTTTTAAGTTTCATCAAAATTTCAAAACCTCTTTGGACATGCTGTATAGATGTCTGTGAATGCTGACACAAAGTTTTAGCTTCATATCTCTCCATTTGATAGAGTTACAGCCCTCAATGTACATTAAATTCTGGTATACAAAGTTAATGTATAGTGAGAGATAGAGAAAATTTTTAAATTTCATCAAAATTTCAAAACCTCCTTGGACATGCTGAATTGATGTCTATGAATGCTGACACAAAGTGTTAGCTTAATATCTCTCCATTTGATAGAGTTACAACCATCAATGTTCATTAAATTCTGGTATACAAAGTTAATGTATAGTGAGAGATAGGGCAAATTTTTAAGTTTCATCAAAATTTCAAAACCTCTTTGGACATGCTGTATTGATGTCTGTGAATGCTGACACAAAGTGTTAGCTTCATATCACTCCATTTGATAGAGTTACAATCTTCAATGTACATTTAATTCTGGTATACAAAGTTAATGTATAGTGAGAGATAGGGCAAATTTTTAAGTTTCATCAAAATTTCAAAACCTCTTTGGACATGCTGTATAGATGTCTGTGAATGCTGACACAAAGTATTAGCTTAATATCTCTCCATTTGATAGAGTTACAATCTTCAATGTACATTAAATTCTGGTATACAAAGTTAATGTATAGTGAGAGATAAGGCAAATTTTTAAGTTTCATCAAAATTTCAAAACCTCTTTGGACATGCTGTATAGATGTCTGTGAATGCTGACACAAAGTTTTAGCTTCATATCTCTCCATTTGATAGAGTTACAATCTTCAATGTACATTAAATTCTGGTATACAAAATAAATGTATAGTGAGAGATAGGGCAAATTTTTAAGTTTCATCAAAATTTCAAAAACCTCTTTGGACATGCTGTATAGATGTCTGTGAATGCTGACACAAAGTGTTAGCTTCATATCTCACCATTTGATAGAGTTACAGCCCTCAATGTCCATTAAATTCTGGTGAGAGATATATATATAGGGCAAATTTTTAAGTTTCTTCAAAATTTCAAAACCTCTTTGGACATGCTGTATAGATGTCTGTGAATGCTGACACAAAGTGTTAGCTTAATATCTCTCCATTTGATAGAGTTACAGCCCTCAATGTACATTAAATTCTGTTATACAAAGTTAATGTATATAGTGAGAGATAGGGCAAATTTTTAAGTTTCATCAAAATTTCAAAACCTCTTTGGACATGCTGTATAGATGTCTGTGAATGCTGACACAAAGTGTTAGCTTAATATCTCTCCATTTGATAGAGTTACAATCTTCAATGTACATTAAATTCTGGTATACAAAATAAATGTATAGTGAGAGATAGGGCAAATTTTTAAGTTTCATCAAAATTTCAAAAACCTCTTTGGACATGCTGTATAGATGTCTGTGAATGCTGACACAAAGTGTTAGCTTCATATCTCACCATTTGATAGAGTTACAGCCCTCAATGTCCATTAAATTCTGGTGAGAGATATATATATAGGGCAAATTTTTAAGTTTCTTCAAAATTTCAAAACCTCTTTGGACATGCTGTATAGATGTCTGTGAATGCTGACACAAAGTGTTAGCTTAATATCTCTCCATTTGATAGAGTTACAGCCCTCAATGAACATTAAATTCTGGTATACAAAGTTAATGTATATAGTGAGAGATAGGGCAAATTTTTAAGTTTCATCAAAATTTCAAAACCTCTTTGGACATGCTGTATAGATGTCTGTGAATGCTGACACAAAGTGTTAGCTTAATATCTCTCCATTTGATAGAGTTACAGCCCTCAATGTACATTAAATTCTGGTATACAAAGTTAATGTATAGTGAGAGATAGAGAAAATTTTTAAATTTCATCAAAATTTCAAAACCTCCTTGGACATGCTGAATTGATGTCTATGAATGCTGACACAAAGTGTTAGCTTCATATCTCTCCATTTGATAGAGTTACAACCATCAATGTACATTAAATTCTGGTATACAAAGTTAATGTATAGTGAGAGATAAGGCAAATTTTTAAGTTTCATCAAAATTTCAAAACCTCTTTGGACATGCTGTATAGATGTCTGTGAATGCTGACACAAAGTGTTAGCTTAATATCTCTCCATTTGATAGAGTTACAGCCCTCAATGTACATTAAATTCTGGTATACAAAGTTAATGTATAGTGAGAGATAGAGAAAATTTTTAAATTTCATCAAAATTTCAAAACCTCCTTGGACATGCTGAATTGATGTCTATGAATGCTGACACAAAGTGTTAGCTTCATATCTCTCCATTTGATAGAGTTACAACCATCAATGTTCATTAAATTCTGGTATACAAAGTTAATGTATAGTGAGAGATAGGGCAAATTTTTAAGTTTCATCAAAATTTCAAAACCTCTTTGGACATGCTGTATTGATGTCTGTGAATGCTGACACAAAGTGTTAGCTTCATATCTCTCCATTTGATAGAGTTACAATCTTCAATGTACATTAAATTCTGGTATACAAAATAAATGTATAGTGAGAGATAGGGCAAATTTTTAAGTTTCATCAAAATTTCAAAACCTCTTTGGACATGCTGTATAGATGTCTGTGAATGCTGACACAAAGTGTTAGCTTCATATCTCTCCATTTGATAGAGTTACAACCCTCAATGTACATTAAATTCTGGTATACAAAGTTAATGTATAGTGAGAGATAGGGCAAATTTTTAAGTTTCATCAAAATTTCAAAACCTCTTTGGACATGCTGTATAGATGTCTGTGAATGCTGACACAAAGTGTTAGCTTCATATCTCTCCATTTGATAGAGTTACAACCCTCAATATACTGTACATTAAATTTTGGTATACAAAGTTAATGTATAATGAGAGATAGGGCAAATTTTTAAGTTTCATCAAAATTTCAAAACCTCTTTGGACATGCTGTATAGATGTCTGTGAATGCTGACACAAAGTGTTAGCTTCATATCTCTCCATTTGATAGAGTTACAACCCTCAATATACTGTACATTAAATTTTGGTATACAAAGTTAATGTATAATGAGAGATAGGGCAAATTTTTAAGTTTCATCAAAATTTCAAAACCTCTTTGGACATGATGTATAGATGTTTGTGAATGCTGACACAAAGTATTAGCTTAATATCTCTCCATTTGATAGAGTTACAGCCCTCAATGTACATTAAATTCTGGTATACAAAGTTAATGTATAGTGAGAGATAAGGCAAATTTTTAAGTTTCATCAAAATTACAAAACCTCTTTGGACATGCTGTATAGATGTCTGTGAATGCTGACACAAAGTGTTAGCTTAATATCTCACCATTTGATAGAGTTACAGCCCTCAATGTACATTAAATTCTGGTATACAAAGTTAATGTATAGTGAGAGATAGGGCAAATTTTTAAGTTTCATCAAAATTTCAAAACCTCTTTGGACATGCTGTATAGATGTCTGCGAATGCTGACACAAAGTGTTAGCTTCATATCTTTAATTTTGATAGTTATTGTTAGAGAAAATTGCGTAATACTACATATGGCCGACCGTTAGAAGGTAGAAAATCAAGACAAATTCGATACTATATCCGAAAATCTAGAATAGTTTCTAAATTTTATTTTACATTGGGATATGCACTGTGTAGTAATTGATTGTTATCGAAGTACTATCTATCCACATATAATATATGGATGTCGTTAAAGTGAAATTTTGCCAATCGACGGCCAACGAAACTCCAAAGAAAAAAAGTTGGACCATACCGAACGCTACCATCCACGACGCTCAGAGGCCGGGATCGGTGGTAACGCTCTGCCGAGTTGAGCTTTGGGTGTCACTTGCGTGAGAAGAACCAGTTCTTCTCGATATGGCCGACTCATATGAATCCTAAGATATCAGATGCCAATCCCACATTACGTGGAACCCCCCCGAAATCCGGATTATTGGTGAGCACGTCTCTATGGCACCAACCGATTAGGAGACAGCTTCAGAGTCTAAGCGCTACCAACCTCTATGGGAACCGCAACCACCATAGAGATGTGTCCAGGTAGGCCTACTTTATAAGGTTTTTCGCTTCTATTTATATGAAGTTTTGTCCAAAGAAAACGGTTGTGGTTGGGTCATTTTTTTACAAATTTCTCGTTATTTCCAGATCAGTGAATTGTTCCAAGCAAATTTAAAGACATAGGCAGTATTAGTGGTTCATCTGAAAACTGGGGAAAGCGGAAAAAAACCAGTAAGTGTCTTGATGGGTCGAGGAGAACGACTTTTCAGATCCCAATTATTTTCGAGAAATCGTCACAAATTATTCCACTTTAATTCCAGACCAGTGAATCGTTCCAAACAATTTTACACGCATACGCAGTATTTCCAATACATCTCAAAACTGTGGCAAATGGATAAAAGCCAGTATGTATCTTGATGGAGGGAGGAAAGCGACTTTTCTTGATGCCGAAAATTAGAGATATTGCGAGTAGACTGATATTTATCGCCTCTACGATATTAATGTCTATGATCGATATTGCAACTAGGCCGGGCTGTATGAATTACTCAATTCCTAACTTAAATTTTAGAATTGAGAGAATACTGTACCGAAAAAATAGATTCTTATTTCTAGGCTAAATAATGCTTTGAAAGCAATTGTAGCTCCAATACTATATTGTAGGATATACTCATATGTATGGTGAGAGATAGGGCAAATATGAACATAAATTGAAACTTCTAAAACTCTTTGGAAATATTTCATACATGTCTGTGAATGCTGGCTTCAAGTATTAGCTTCACACCTCTCCATTTGATAGAGTTACAACCCTCAATGTACATTAAATTCTGGTATACAAAATAAATGTATAGTGAGAGATAGGGCAAATTTTTAAGTTTCATCAAAATTTCAAAACCTCTTTGGACATGCTGTATAGATGTCTGTGAATGCTGACACAAAGTGTTAGCTTCATATCTCTCCATTTGATAGAGTTACAACCCTCAATGTACATTAAATTCTGGTATACAAAGTTAATGTATAGTGAGAGATAGGGCAAATTTTTAAGTTTCATCAAAATTTCAAAACCTCTTTGGACATGCTGTATAGATGTCTGTGAATGCTGACACAAAGTGTTAGCTTCATATCTCTCCATTTGATAGAGTTACAACCCTCAATATACTGTACATTAAATTTTGGTATACAAAGTTAATGTATAATGAGAGATAGGGCAAATTTTTAAGTTTCATCAAAATTTCAAAACCTCTTTGGACATGATGTATAGATGTTTGTGAATGCTGACACAAAGTATTAGCTTAATATCTCTCCATTTGATAGAGTTACAGCCCTCAATGTACATTAAATTCTGGTATACAAAGTTAATGTATAGTGAGAGATAAGGCAAATTTTTAAGTTTCATCAAAATTACAAAACCTCTTTGGACATGCTGTATAGATGTCTGTGAATGCTGACACAAAGTGTTAGCTTAATATCTCACCATTTGATAGAGTTACAGCCCTCAATGTACATTAAATTCTGGTATACAAAGTTAATGTATAGTGAGAGATAGGGCAAATTTTTAAGTTTCATCAAAATTTCAAAACCTCTTTGGACATGCTGTATAGATGTCTGCGAATGCTGACACAAAGTGTTAGCTTCATATCTTTAATTTTGATAGTTATTGTTAGAGAAAATTGCGTAATACTACATATGGCCGACCGTTAGAAGGTAGAAAATCAAGACAAATTCGATACTATATCCGAAAATCTAGAATAGTTTCTAAATTTTATTTTACATTGGGATATGCACTGTGTAGTAATTGATTGTTATCGAAGTACTATCTATCCACATATAATATATGGATGTCGTTAAAGTGAAATTTTGCCAATCGACGGCCAACGAAACTCCAAAGAAAAAAAGTTGGACCATACCGAACGCTACCATCCACGACGCTCAGAGGCCGGGATCGGTGGTAACGCTCTGCCGAGTTGAGCTTTGGGTGTCACTTGCGTGAGAAGAACCAGTTCTTCTCGATATGGCCGACTCATATGAATCCTAAGATATCAGATGCCAATCCCACATTACGTGGAACCCCCCCGAAATCCGGATTATTGGTGAGCACGTCTCTATGGCACCAACCGATTAGGAGACAGCTTCAGAGTCTAAGCGCTACCAACCTCTATGGGAACCGCAACCACCATAGAGATGTGTCCAGGTAGGCCTACTTTATAAGGTTTTTCGCTTCTATTTATATGAAGTTTTGTCCAAAGAAAACGGTTGTGGTTGGGTCATTTTTTTACAAATTTCTCGTTATTTCCAGATCAGTGAATTGTTCCAAGCAAATTTAAAGACATAGGCAGTATTAGTGGTTCATCTGAAAACTGGGGAAAGCGGAAAAAAACCAGTAAGTGTCTTGATGGGTCGAGGAGAACGACTTTTCAGATCCCAATTATTTTCGAGAAATCGTCACAAATTATTCCACTTTAATTCCAGACCAGTGAATCGTTCCAAACAATTTTACACGCATACGCAGTATTTCCAATACATCTCAAAACTGTGGCAAATGGATAAAAGCCAGTATGTATCTTGATGGAGGGAGGAAAGCGACTTTTCTTGATGCCGAAAATTAGAGATATTGCGAGTAGACTGATATTTATCGCCTCTACGATATTAATGTCTATGATCGATATTGCAACTAGGCCGGGCTGTATGAATTACTCAATTCCTAACTTAAATTTTAGAATTGAGAGAATACTGTACCGAAAAAATAGATTCTTATTTCTAGGCTAAATAATGCTTTGAAAGCAATTGTAGCTCCAATACTATATTGTAGGATATACTCATATGTATGGTGAGAGATAGGGCAAATATGAACATAAATTGAAACTTCTAAAACTCTTTGGAAATATTTCATACATGTCTGTGAATGCTGGCTTCAAGTATTAGCTTCACACCTCTCCATTTGATAGAGTTACAACCCTCAATGTACATTAAATTCTGGTATACAAAATAAATGTATAGTGAGAGATAGGGCAAATTTTTAAGTTTCATCAAAATTTCAAAACCTCTTTGGACATGCTGTATAGATGTTTGTGAATGCTGACACAAAGTGTTAGCTTCATATCTCACCATTTGATAGAGTTACAACCCTCAATGTACATTAAATTCTGGTGAGAGATATATATATAGGGCAAATTTTTAAGTTTCTTCAAAATTTCAAAACCTCTTTGGACATGCTGTATAGATGTCTGTGAATGCTGACACAAAGTATTAGCTTAATATCTCTCAATTTGATAGAGTTACAGCCCTCAATGTACATTAAATTCTTGTGAGAGATATATATATAGGGCAAATTTTTAAGTTTCATCAAAATTTCAAAACCTCTTTGGACATGCTGTATAGATGTCTGTGAATGCTGACACAAAGTATTAGCTTAATATCTCTCAATTTGATAGAGTTACAGTCCTCAATGTACATTAAATTCTGGTATACAAAGTTAATGTATAGTGAGAGATAGGGCAAATTTTTAAGTTTCTACAAAATTTCAAAACCTCTTTGGACATGCTGTATAGATGTCTGTGAATGCTGACACAAAGTGTTAGCTTAATATCTCTCCATTTGATAGAGTTACAGCCCTCAATGTACATTAAATTCTGGTATACAAAGTTAATGTATAGTGAGAGATAGGGCAAATTTTTAAGTTTCTTCAAAATTTCAAAACCTCTTTGGACATGCTGTATAGATGTCTGTGAATGCTGACACAAAGTGATGGCTTAATGTCTCTCCATTTGATAGAGTTACAGCCCTCAATGTACATTAAATTCTGGTATACAAAGTTAATGTATAGTGAGAGATAGGGCAAATTTTTAAGTTTCATCAAAATTTCAAAACCTCTTTGGACATGCTGTATAGATGTCTGTGAATGCTGACACAAAGTATTAGCTTAATATCTCTCCATTTGATAGAGTTACAGCCCTCAATGTACATTAAATTCTGGTATACAAAGTTAATGTATAGTGAGAGATAGGGCAAATTTTTAAGTTTCATCAAAATTTCAAAACCTCTTTGGACATGCTGTATAGATGTCTGTGAATGCTGACACAAAGTGTTAGCTTCATATCTTTAATTTTTATAGAGTTATTGTTAGAGAAAATTGCGTAATACTACATATGGCCGACCGTTAGAAGGTATAAAATCAAGACAAATTCGATACTATATCCGAAAATCTAGAATAGTTTCTAAATTTTATTATACATTGGGATATGCACTGTGTAGTAATTGATTGTTATCGAAGTACTATCTATCCACATATAATATATGGATGTCGTTAAAGTGAAATTTTGCCAATCGACGGCCAACGAAACTCCAAAGAAGAAAAGTTGGACCATACCGAACGCTACCATCCACGACGCTCAGAGGCCGGGATCGGTGGTAACGCTCTGCCGAGTTGAGCTTTGGGTGTCACTTGCGTGAGAAGAACCAGTTCTTCTCGATATGGCCGACTCATATGAATCCTAAGATATCAGATGCCAATCCCACATTACGTGGAACCCCCCCGAAATCCGGATTATTGGTGAGCACGTCTCTATGGCACCAACCGATTAGGAGACAGCTTCAGAGTCTAAGCGCTACCAACCTCTATGGGAACCGCAACCACCATAGAGATGTGTCCAGGTAGGCCTACTTTATAAGGTTTTTCGCTTCTATTTATATGAAGTTTTGTCCAAAGAAAACGGTTGTGGTTGGGTCAGTTTTTAACAAATTTCTCGTTATTTCCAGATCAGTGAATTGTTCCAAGCAAATTTAAAGACATAGGCAGTATTAGTGGTTCATCTGAAAACTGGGGAAAGCGGAAAAAACCCAGTAAGTGTCTTGATGGGTCGAGGAGAACGACTTTTCAGATCCCAATTATTTTCGAGAAATCGTCAAAATTATTCCACTTTAATTCCAGACCAGTGAATCGTTCCAAACAATTTTACACGCATACGCAGTATTTCCAATACATCTCAAAACTGTGGAAAATGGATAAAAGCCAGTATGTATCTTGATGGAGGGAGGAAAGCGACTTTTCTTGATGCCGAAAATTAGAGATATTGCGAGTAGACTGATATTTATCGCCTCTACGATATTAATGTCTATGATCGATATTGCAACTAGGCCGGGCTGTATGAATTACTCAATTCCTAACTTAAATTTTAGAATTGAGAGAATAATGTACCGATAAAAATAGATTCTTATTTCTAGGCTAAATAATGCTTTGAAAGCAATTGTAGCTCCAATACTATATTGTAGGATATACTCATATGTATGGTGAGAGATAGGGCAAATATGAACATAAATTGAAACTTCTAAAACTCTTTGGAAATGTTTAATACATGTCTGTGAATGCTGGCATCAAGTATTAGCTTCACATCTCTCCATTTAATAGAGTTACAGCCCTCAATTTACATTAAATTATGGTATAAAAAGTTAAAGTATGGTGAGAGATAGAGCAAATTTTTAAGTTTCATCAAAATTTCAAAACCTCTTTGGACATGCTGTATAGATGTCTGTGAATGCTGACACAACGTGTTATCTTCATATCTTTCCATTTGATAGAGTTACAGCCCGCAATGTACAAAATATTGCGGTATACAAAATTAACAGTACATGTACATTTATATATAATTTATAAGTATACATCAATAAGCCACAGCTTATATATATACAAACTCCGTACACATAGTGTAATAGAACACTGTAGTTATTTCTTTCACGAATGGCGAAAAGAAAAAGAAAGAGGAAGTCAAAAAGTATGCCGGTAGCAAAAAATGCTCCAAAGGAAAGTGGCTTGTGTTACATCTACGGTAAGGTACCAATTCGTAAAATAATAAATGACAAACCTTGCAACCGATGCAAAACGTTAGAAAAAGTAAGTGATAGTCAACTTAATTGCTCCTACGTTCACCTTATAAGCTTGCCGGTGCTTAAGTCACTTTTTGCTCTAAGCACCGGCAGCAAGCCCCAAACTGGCAAATAAGGGGGTCCAGGTGTCTGCCAACTGTCCTACGCCCATCTTATAAGCTTGCCGGTGCTCAAGTTACTTTTTGCTCTAAGCACCGGCAAGCCCCAAACTGGCAGTTAAGGTGGTCCAGGTGTCTGCCAACTGTCCTACACCCATCTTATAAGCTTGCTGGGGCTTAAGTCACTTTTTGCTCTAAGCACCGACAAGCCCCAAACTGGCAAATAAAAGGGTCCAGGTGTCTACCAACTGTCCTACGCCCATCTTATAAGCTTGCCGGTGTTTAAGTCACTTTTTGCTCTAAGCACCGGTAAGTCCCAAACTGGCAAGTAAGGGGTCCAGGTGTCTACCAACTGTCCTACGCCCATCTTATAAGCTTGCCGGTGCTTAAGTCACTTTTTGCTCTAAGCACCGACAAGCCCCAAACTGGCAAATAAAGGGGTCCAGGTGACTGCCAACTGTCCTACGCCCATCTTATAAGCTTGCCGGTGCTTAAGTTACTTTTTGCTCTAGGCACCGGCAAGCCCCAAACTTGCAGTTAAGGTGGTCCAGGTGACTGCCAACTGTCCTACGCCCATCTTATAAGCTTGCCGGTGCTTAAGTCACTTTTTGCTCTAAGCACCGGCAAGCCCCAAACTGACAGTTAAGGTGTCTACCAATCACCCTCAAAGCACCATCCTATCATATGCTACGTATACACGATTAATTTGTACCTTTTATACATTTATTATGAGTCATCTTGCTATTACTCGTATTCATTAATGATCATTATTATGGTACACAACGAAGATTAGCAGGCTTAACCACAACTTCGACACTTTTCTGTCCTAAACGGATTAAAACAAAACTGTCTACATCATCGGATTAAAATACGTAGAGCAGCTAGACTCCGGGCGATTAATCGAACCTTCAAACATAACGCTTTCCAAAATCTATTGTTCTTCCTCTTTAAGTCAACTCTGGATTTGCTCCAGGCCATTAAAGAAAGAAAATACGCAGGCAAAACGTCGAGTAACTCAGCGTGAGTATGCTAACTCGGCGTTGTTACTTTTAATAAAATCTTTTATTAAAAGTATAGCTGGTGCTTAAATTTATACTATTATATAGTTGCAGTCTGTGTATTAAATGTGTACTACTATATTTGACTTTTTGTCAATAGCTGTTGAGTTTCGATATTAACGACTGCGTGAAAACGCTACCCTTGCGAATCATAAAATGGCTGCTAATTTACTGCGAGGATCCTCCATTCAGTACTTGTTTAAAGTAGGTAATGTCTTATGTGCTCGAAAGGGTTTTACGACTGTTCTCTTTGTAGTCTATTCGCGTGAGAACCAGTTGCTCTAGGTTCGCGAGACAGTTCAGTGGCGACAGTAAGTCTCTTCAGTAGTCTTCTATAGACCACCCGTGACCCGCCGGACAGTATAGCGAGAGTACTCTATGAATATTAGTACATTTGTCCTTGCGTGTCTACTGATTGATGCATCCGGTCGTCGTGGTCAGCTGTCGCCAGTATTATTGCTAGCAGCGGGACACGTCGTCACAGCAGCTGGTCCTTGTACTGTAGTTACTAGACACTACATGGTGTAGTCTTACATGTGTTGATGTGCAATGGAGTGTGAGTGGGGTTTTTCCCTTTAGATGAGGTGGACCTGGTGGTGATAGGGTCTGGCCCGGGAGGCTACACTGCTGCCATCAAGGCCTCCCAGCTGGGACTCAACACAGTTTGTGTTGAGAAAGGAGAGACTCTTGGAGGAACCTGTCTGAACGTTGGATGTATTCCTTCAAAAGTAAGCACTGACACTTTAATAGAACAGTCTATGCCAACCTAATCAGCTACCTTGGTCCTGTAGGGCGGCCATTTTAACTTATAGTTAGGTTTAATTTGTTCACTGGGTGAACTGTCACTTTATAAAGAGTATTATTAGAATGTATACAAGACATTATGTTAAGTGAATTATCAGGAAGGTAGTGCAATGTAAGCATATGTAATACAGAGATTGTGTAATATATTGTGTGTCGTCTGATTCCAGTCGCTGCTCCACAACAGCCATTACTACCATTTAGCACAAGCAGAATTTAGTAAAAGGGGAATCGAGGGTAAGTCCCTATTCATTAGTTGTTAGTTTTATTTACCAAAGGTTGGTTTAATAGTTGGTCAGGTGAAGTTAAACTTGGAAAATATGATGAACCAGAAATCAACATCAGTACAGCAGCTAACGGGAGGTATTGCGACACTCTTCAAAGCCAATAAGGTGCGGCTATTTGTATTGTCTACAGCAGTATTGTAGTATGTGGCCACGCCCACTTTTCCAGGTGACACACCTACAAGGACATGGCACCATCACTGGGAAGAATGAAGTGACGGTTGCCAAGGGCGATGGCAGCAAGGAGACAGTGAAAACGAAAAACATTTTAATAGCAACTGGTTCTGAAGTGACTCCTTTTGCTGGAATTGAGGTAACCTCATCACCTGTCAGGGTTGTTCCATAACCACGTCCACTATAAAGACCACACCTCTTTTTATCTGTAGATTGATGAAAAATTGATAGTTTCGTCTACAGGAGCACTCTCCTTAGAGAAGGTTCCGGAGAGGATGATTGTGATTGGTGCCGGTGTGATAGGTGTGGAGCTGGGGTCTGTGTGGTCCAGACTGGGGTCAAAGGTCACTGCGGTGGAGTTCCTGGGTCATGTTGGAGGTGTAGGGATAGACATGGATGTGTCGTAAGTGCAGCCGTAGAGAGACTGGCAGTTTGCATCACCAGTCAGTCATGTTTTAGTAAAACCTTTCAGAGGTCACTGAAAAAGCAAGGAATGGAGTTTATGTTGAACACTAAAGTTACCTCTGCCACCAAGAAAAGCAACGAAGTGACAGTGAGGTGAGTAGGGAGGTAACCATGGAGACATATTCAACCATACTGAGTTACTTGGGTAGAGGAAGTATGGCATTCTTGGGTGGTGATTGACTTTTCCATTTTAAATTCATAATTTCAGAGTCGAACCAGCCAAGGGTGGTGAAGGAAAAGAATTGTCCTGTGATGTGCTACTTGTCTGTATTGGACGTCGTCCGTATACAGCCAACCTAGGCCTGGAAAACATGGGGATTTCCCTTGATGAGCGGGGCAGGGTCTCAGTAGACAGCCACTTTAAGACTTCTGTTCCAAAGTCAGTACCTCTGACTGATATTACTTTGTGTTGTGTGAATGTTTCTGTGACTGTCCCTCAAATTAGTATTTATGCAATTGGAGACTGCATCCACGGGCCAATGCTCGCACATAAGGCTGAAGATGAAGGTTAGCCTCTCTCCATCCCTCCCTCTCCACCTCCCTCCCTCCCTCTCCACCTCCCTTCATCCCTCTCCACCTCCCTGCCTCCCTCTCCACCTCCCTGCCTCCCTCTCCACCTCCCTGCCTCCCTCTCCACCTCCCTCCCTCCCTCTCCACCTCCCTGCCTCCCTCTCCACCTCCCTGCCTCCCTCTCCACCTCCCTGCCTCCCTCTCCACCTCCCTCCCTCCCTCTCCACCTCCCTTCATCCCTCTCCACCTCCCTGCCTCCCTCTCCACCTCCCTGCCTATAAGTGTATGTTTATTCATTAAAGGTATTGTATGTGTGGAGAGCCTGGTTGGTGGGAAAGGTCACTTGGACTACAACTGTGTTCCCTCGGTCATTTACACACATCCAGTAAGCTGATACTAACTGTACTGCATGTACTGGGTCTTGATTATCAGCTTGTAGAGAGCATGAGGGGGGCATTGCTGTGGCGGTTGTAGCTCAGTGGCAGAGCAACTGGTGGTCATAACCAGCTGTCCTGGGTTCAATTCCCAGCAATTGCTTCTTTTGTGTTTTTCCTCTTTATGATGTTTGATTGATTATTACTTGTGGTTTGATTATCACATTGATTATTCACGTGCTATGGATGAGTACTCTACTTCCTATAGGAAGTGGCATGGGTCGGACTGACCGAAGAACAGCTCAAGGAACAGGTCAACCATCACACACACACACACACCTCCTTCCTTCCTTCGTTCTCCTTAGCCTTAAGAAGATGTGGGGCAGGGTCGGATTACAGCACGCCAGATCAGTCTAGCACTACATATGCCTAGTCTGGTATAGCTCTTAGATCACTGTTCACGTGCTATATCTATCCATCTACGTGGGGTCCCTCCCTTTGATCTTAACTTTCACTCACTCACTCACACACACACACACATACACACACTCACACTGGTACCGACTACAGCTCTTTGGCTTTGTTTCAGGGGGTCCAGTACAACATTGGAAAGTTTCCCTTTGTAGCTAACAGCAGAGCCAAAACAAATAGTAAGACATATCTATATCTACATGTTCTGATGATTCCCATTCCCATTTTATCTGCTCCCCATTCCCATTTCAGACGATACAGATGGGTTTGTGAAAGTGCTTGCTGATAAGAAAACTGACAAAATGTTGGGTGCTCATATCATTGGATCAGTATGTTGCCATGGAGATCACCATAGCAACCACTTTTATCTCCACTGTCTATACATAGGCTGCTGGTGAATTAATTAACGAGTTTGTGCTAGCACTAGAGTATGGAGCTAGTGCTGAAGATGTGGCACGAGTCTGCCACGCCCATCCAGTAAGTGACCACACCCACACATTAATAGTTACAAAAAGGATGCACACTGATTACTGTTGCTAGGTAACGGTAATGGTCTACAGTGTGATAAACTTGTAGTTTAGGAAGTCATAATGAAGCACTTTCAACTCAGCATTCATTGGAATGGGAAATATGTCAATGTTTCTTCCTGGGGCTTCTGTGATATCACCGTGAATGCACGTTTCCCTTTGTAGACTTATGCTGAGGCGCTGAGAGAAGCCAGTTTGAAGGCCTACTTTGGAAAGGCTATTAACTCTCCCTAACTGTCATTTATATTATACTTATATAGTATGAACTGTATTAAATCACAAAATACTCTAATTCTGTTAATTAAAAGAAATTAGTACTAAAGCCTGCCTTTTTGTTTGGAAGTTACTAAAGTCCAACCTTCATCCTCAAGAGGATCCCCATTCCGAGTTCTACTTTCAGTAACGTCCCCATTCTGAGTTCTACTTTCAGCAATGTCCCCATTCTGAGTTCTGTCTTCAGTAATGTCCCCATTCTGAGTTCTATCTTCAGTAATGTCCCCATTCTGACTTTGCTCACTGTCCTCATTTCCATCTTGTAAGCTCATGTCCTCCATTCTCTCTTCTACTCCACTGTTTTCCTCTTCCTGCAATTTGATTGGCTGATGCAAGCAGCCCTGCCTAGCACTGGTGAACCGCATCACCTCTTCCTTATGACCACTGCTACACTCTCTAAACACAAAACACAAGTCCTTGGAAACCTACAGAGACAACGTACACAGTCACCAACATACAGCCAGCCAATATGCCCTTTACCACACGAGAGAGAGACCCCTGGTTTTACAGATATATCAGATTACTTGTACCTCTCTATACATATAATCACCAAATTTGTTATTAAAACAACACTTGACACTCATTCCTGCTCAATACGTCCAATCTCAAAGTAGGACGATAAATGAATGATTTTCCTTTAATGGGACAGACACTAGCTGAATTAATTACTACTGAGGTCCACAGAGGATTAATTAATATTTTCCATGCATCATCTCAGTACACTAATCTAACACGCTTCTCCCACAACACTTCTCGACTAACGCACTTGAGTAGAGCTGCCGTCCTCTATCAAAGTATCAAACTCCTGATTTAGCAAAGTCAACAAAAATTCTTCCACCTCAAAGTATTCAAGTCCATCTAAGAGGTATAAGATCACGTGACTCGAATTCTTGTCAGTCCATATGGTCAGTCAAAGTACAGTGCTTACCATTTTCCATAAAGTACTCGCATGTGACCTCTTCCAGCCACGCCCCCTTTTCCTTGCTGTCCGGACCACCAAATTCCTCCGATATTGCGAGCTGTAATGCGCCCCAAGTTCTCAATATAGTCGCCACAGCCTCTGGAAACAGATCGGGTTGCCGTTTGTTGGGTAAAGCGGCGGCCATTTTGTCCACAGTAGGATCCCGGAAGTACCAAATTTGTATAAGGAACTAAAAGCTCGACTAAAAGGAACTTAAAACTCGGCGAATATTAGCTTCACGTGGCTTTAGTCTCGCATCAAGTCTTCCTGACAGGAAAGGCGTCCTTTTGATCTAGATTACAGCCCCAAGCAGCCCTCGAGTCGGGCGCAAGCGTCCAAACAAAAGAGGTTAGTCGGACGGAAAATAGACAAGTCTAGAAAGATGGTTTGAGTTTGTAGACTGTTCCCTAAGAAGTACGAAATGTGGGCATTGTAAATGGGTTTCGGAGTAGCCAGTAAAGAGTGTTACTTTTCCGTTGTGTGTGTGTGTGTGTGTCGGCGGATTGCAGCGCGTCCCGTGGACTGTTGTCGCGCGCCGACCTAGTTGCGCTTATAAGTCAGCACGACTCCTGGATAACGTGGTAGACTAACTTAATCATTTAAAAGCGAGGGACTAAACTTTACTCTTGTGATGGCGGATACATGTGATTTGTGTGATATTCGCTGCCCACAACACCCAACAGCAGCTGCGTATATATGACTATTGCGCGTACTCCGACCTTTCTCTCGCTGGTTTGAAGTATTTGAGTGACTTGTTTTTGATTGGTAACTGGAACTGTAGTTTGTGTGTGTCTGTACCAGGTCTTGTACCGTAACTGTGGGAAATGTTATTTATCCTAAAAACACCATCTGCTCCTTGTAAGAGGTAGTCTCTGTATAGGAGCAGTCTTCATAGAGAGGTAGTCTCTGTATAGGAGCAGTCTTCATAGAGAGGTAGTCTCTGTATAGGAGCAGTCTTCATAGAGAGGTAGTCTCTGTATAGGAGCAGTCTTCATAGAGAGGTAGTCTCTGTATGGGAGCAGTCTTCATAGGGAGGTAGTATCTGTATAGGAGCAGTCTTTATAGAGAGGTAGTATCTGTATAGGAGCAGTCTTCATAGAGAGGTAGTCTCTGTATAGGAGCAGTCTTTATAGAGAGGTAGTCTCTGTATAGGAGCAGTCTTTATAGAGAGGTAGTCTCTGTATAGGAGCAGTCTTTATGGAGAGGTAGTCTCTGTATAGGAGCAGTCTTTATAGAGAGGTAGTCTCTGTATAGGAGCAGTCTTTATGGAGAGGTAGTCTCTGTATAGGAGCAGTCTATATAGAGAGGTAGTCTCTGTGTAGGAAAGGTTCTTGTAAAACATTTTTAGATCCATATGGTTTAAGAATGCAAGTGAATTTTCATCAAGTATTTGAAAGGCTTCCACATTCAAAATGTATGTTCAATTTCTGTAATGAGATTCATTGTTTGTTGCAGGAAGTATACAGGAAGTTGACAGTTGATTGTTTTTGTAGTGACAATATATTGGATGTTCACCTGACATAATGATATATGAAGTGAATATATATATCCTGCCTTCAGGCCTCTTTCTCCCTCTCTCTCCCTCTCTCTCTCCCTCTCCTTCATCCCTCTCCCTCTCCCTCCCTCACTCCACTCTCCTCCTCTCCCTCTCCCTCCCTCACTCCACTCTCCTCCTCTCCCTCTCCCTCCCTCACTCCACTCTCCTCCTCTCCCTCTCCCTCCCTCACTCCACTCTCCTCCTCTCCCTCTTCCTCCCTCACTCCACTCTCCTCCTCTCCCTCTCCCTCCCTCACTCCACTCTCCTCCTCTCCCTCTCCCTCCCTCACTCCACTCTCCTCCTCTCCCTCTCCCTCCCTCACTCCACTCTCCTCCTCTCCCTCTCCCTCCCTCACTCCACTCTCCTCCTCTCCCTCTTCCTCCCTCACTCCACTCTCCTCCTCTCCCTCTTCCTCCCTCACTCCACTCTCCTCCTCTCCCTCTCCCTCCCTCACTCCACTCTCCTCCTCTCCCTCTCCCTCCCTCACTCTCTTCTACTAGAGGTAAGATCTGGTGTACTTCTACTATATACTGGAGATATGTTGACAGAGGAAATTCCCTTGAGGGGGAACACTGACAAGAGTGGCAACCAGGCCATTGACCTGGAAGAAGAGAGGACTGTCACTAAGGAGGAGCTGATGGAGGTGATGAAGAAGAAAGAAACCAAAGGCCTAGAAGAAATTGAAAGGAGATTTGGCTCAACCAGTGGTCTTCTGGAACTTTTAAAAACTAATGAAAAAGAAGGTCTTTCAGGAACTCCAGAGGTGTGCTACATACAGGGTGATATAGGCTACATACAGGGTGATATGGGCTACATACAGGGTGATATAGGCTACATACAGAGTGATATAGGCTACATACAGGGTGATATAGGCTACATACAGGGTGATATGGGCTACATACAGGGTGATATAGGCTACATACAGAGTGATATAGGCTACATACAGGGTGATATGGGCTACATACAGGGTGATATAGGCTACATACAGGGTGATATAGGCTACATACAGGGTGATATGGGCTACATACAGGGTGATATAGGCTACATACAGGGTGATATAGGCTACATACAGGGGTGATCATAAAGATTAAAAATTTTTCTCTTTTGTAGGATCTGGAGATGAGGCAGTTGAAGTTTGGGCGTAATTTTATCCCGCCCCGGAGGTCAAAGTGGTTCATTGAACTGGCATGGGAAGCGTTTCAAGATAAAATTCTACTGGTTCTTGTAGGAGCAGCTATCATCTCTATTATACTTGGAGTCACGGTGGATGAACGTCCAGAAACAGGATGGGTGGACGGAGCGGCCATTTTATGTGCTGTAGTTCTCGTTGTCATGGTGGCTGCTGTCAATGACTGGAATAAAGAGAGGCAGTTCAGGAGTCTTCAGAAACGGCTGGACGACGACCAACACTTTACTGTAATCAGAAATGGAGAAATTCAAACAGTATGTTTCCATTTCACTTTTCTGACCAATTATTCATTGTATATATACTTATCTGCAGGTTCTAACAGCTGATTTAGTGGTTGGAGATATTGCACAATTCAAGTATGGCAACTCCTTACCAGCAGATGGAATTCTGTTGTCTGGTTTTGATATCAAGATCAATGAAGCATCACTGACGGGTGAAGCAGCTCTTGTCAAAAAGACAGTTACAGATAACCCAATGATCTTGTCAGGAACACAGGTTTGTACTCTGCATATATGTAAGGTCAGTCAGCCATCTTAGGGAAATCAGCCATATTGGGGGAGTCGGCCATCTTAGGGAAATTAGCCATATTGGGGGAGTTGGCCATCTTAGGGAAATTAGCCATATTGGGGGAGTCGGCCATCTTAGGGAAATCAGCCATATTGGGGGAGTCGGCCATCTTAGGGAAATCAGCCATATTGGGGGAGTCGGTCATCTTAGGGAAATCAGCCATATTGGGGGAGTCGGCCATCTTAGGGAAATTAGCCATATTGGGGGAGTTCATGTTAATAGTAATTGTAGAGAGTGAGAATGTGGTATTCCTTTCATGTTGCTAGGTAATGGAAGGTGGTGGGAATATGGTTGTCACAGCAGTTGGACCTAACTCCCAGAGTGGAATCATCATCACGCTCTTAGCCTCCAGGGAACAGGAAGAGGTTGGATTCATATCAGCAGCCATTTTATGGGTGTACCGACACATCAAAAGACTGTGCTGCAAGGAGGATAAACTGGAGGAGGAACTAATTGACCAACCAAAGAATGATGAAAACCCTTCAGTTTCGAGTGGATCTGTACTTCAAAGGAAACTGAACAATCTGGCAGCTCTCATTGGCTACTTTGCCACAACGGCGGCCATTTTGACCACAATTATACTAATTATACGTCTTCTGATAGAGGTGTACACTCACAGGGAACCTCACGAGTGGCAGAACACTGACTGGAATGATGTGGTGGACGCCTTCATCATCGGTATTATAGTTCTGGTGGTGGCCATCCCCGAGGGACTTCCCCTCGCCGTCACCATCTCTTTGGCATACTCTGTGAAGAAGATGTTGACTGACAACAATCTAGTACGTCACCTTCACGCTTGTGAGACAATGGGGAACGCGACAACCATCTGCTCAGACAAGACGGGCACTTTGACCACTAATCGGATGACAGTTGTAGAGAGCTACATTGCTGAGGAACACTATCGCACTGGACTGCCTGAAGTCAGCAGCCTGCCAAAACAGCTCATCAATCTCTTGTGTCTCAATGTTGCAATTAACAGTAGTTACTCCAGCAAAATTGAGGAGGTAAGACTGTCATGTGTGGAATATACAACTGAGATTAAGTGTGGTTAATGTTAAATCTAAACGGTTGTGGTTTAGGAGGATGAAAAGGAAGAACAGGAAAGAAAGATTGGAATTGTCTCTCGTGTTAAGAATACTGCGTTATTTTGGAAGAAACATGAGCCACTACCTCAGAATGACAGATCACAGGAGAACTCTGCTCCCATCCAACTGACTAGGACTGGGAAGCAGCCGAAACAAGTTGGGAACGTCACTGAATGTGCTCTTTTGATGTTCACAATGAGTCTTGGCTTTGACCCTGAAGAGACAAGACTGCAAAACCCAGAAGAGATCTTTACCAAAGTACCCATCCCCCCACCCATCCATCCATCCATCCATCCATCCACCCACCCATCCATCCATCCATCCACCCACCCACCCATCCATCCATCCATCCACCCACCCACCCATCCACCCACCCACCCACCCACCCACCCATCCACCCACCCACCCACCCACCCATCCACCCACCCACCCATCCATCCACCCACCCATCCATCCACCCACCCATCCATCCACCCACCCACCCATCCACCCACCCACCCATCCACCCACCCACCCATCCATCCACCCACCCACCCATCCACCCACCCACCCATCCATCCACCCACCCATCCACCCACCCATCCATCCACCCATCCATCCACCCACCCATCCACCCATCCATCCACCCATCCACCCATCCACCCACCCACCCACCCACCCATCCATCCACCCACCCATCCATCCACCCATCCATCCACCCACCCATCCATCCACCCACCCACCCATCCATCCACCCATCCATCCATCCATCCACCCATCCACCCATCCATCCATCCACCCACCCATCCACGTCTATTCCTTATTAGGTGTACACTTTCAACAGCCAGCGCAAGTACATGGCTACAGTTATACCACTCTCTTCCGGAGGTTACAGGATGTTTGTAAAAGGAGCTTCCGAGAGGATCCTTGCCAGGTCAGTCTCCTCCCCTCACACCTCTAGTCCCCTCCAGCAAGTTGTCTCCCTGTAGGTGCACAAGTGTGCACACGTCGGACGACGCCATCCAACCGCTGACCTTGCAAAACATCTCCTCCATCAAGAACACTGTAGTCTCTAAAATGGCCTCCAGTGCACTCAGAACCATAGGTCTAGCCTATAGAGACTTTACTTCTGAAAAGGATGTTGCTGAAGGTAAGATAACATCTGAAATGGAATTAGCTACATAGCAAGCATTCTGATTCCCATTTCATAGTTGTTCCTCATGATTTGAAACCGGACTGGGAAGATGAGGATAATACTATTAATGACCTCACACTGCTGGCCATCGTTGGAATACAAGACCCAGTTAGACCTGAAGTAAGATATTCCACCTACCTACCCACGCCCCTCCCACCTACCCACCTATCCACGCCCCTCCCACCTACCCACCTATCCACGCCCCTCCCACCTACCCACCTATCCACGCCCCTCCCACCTATCCACGCCCCTCCCACCTATCCACGCCCCTCCCACCTACCCACCTACCCACCTATCCACGCCCCTCCCACCTACCCACCTACCCACCTATCCACGCCCCTCCCACCTACCCACCTATCCACGCCCCTCCCACCTACCCACCTACCCACCTATCCACGCCCCTCCCACCTACCCACCTATCCACGCCCCTCCCACCCATCCACGCCCCTCCCACCTACCCATTGCCCTCCCCAGGTGCCTGGTTGTATACGTCAGTGCCAGGAGGCAGGCATCACTGTTAGAATGGTAACTGGAGACAATGTTGAGACTGCAAGAGCAATAGCAACCAAGTGTGGAATTCTGACGCCCGGAGACGACTACTTGGTTCTGGAGGGAGAAGAGTTGGCCAAGAAAGTCAGCAAGAAGGGACAGGTTTGTGATGCCAACCCATCCACCTCCCCACCCACCTCACAGTACACCTCCCCACCCACCTCACAGTACCCCTCCCCACCCACCTCACAGTACCCCTCCCCACCCACCTCACAGTACACCTCCCCACCCACCTCACAGTACCCCTCCCCACCCACCTCACAGTACCCCTCCCCACCCACCTCACAGTACCCCTCCCCACCCACCTCACAGTACACCTCCCCACCCACCTCACAGTACCCCTCCCCACCCACCTCACAGTACCCCTCCCCACCCACCTCACAGTACCCCTCCCCACCCACCTCACAGTACCCCTCCCCACCCACCTCACAGTACACCTCCCCACCCACCTCACAGTACCCCTCCCCACCCACCTCACAGTACACCTCCCCATCCGCCTGTTAGATCATTCAGTCCAAGTTTGATGAAGTCTGGCCTCGTTTGAGAGTACTAGCTCGATCTTCTCCGACAGACAAGTTCGATTTGGTGGACCATATTATAAGGTCAAAGGTCAGTAAGAACAGAGAAGTGGTAGCTGTCACTGGTGATGGCACAAATGATGGACCTGCTCTGAGGAAGGCTGACGTCGGATTTGCTATGGTGGGTGCATCTCGCTGGCTGTACTGCATTCCAGCCCTTACCACTGTCAGCCATTTTCTTACCACAGGGCATTGCTGGCACTGACGTGGCAAAGGAAGCTTGCGACATTATCTTAACAGACGACAACTTTGCCTCCATCGTCAAGGCCGTCAAGTGGGGCAGGAACGTCTATGACAGTGTGTCCAAGTTTCTTCAGTTCCAGTTGACTGTCAACGTGGTGGCTGTGGTTCTGACTGTTATAGCTGCAGCTTCCATAAGGGACAGTCCCCTGAAGGCCCTTCAGCTCCTATGGGTCAACCTGATAATGGATGCACTGGCCTCGCTGGCACTGGCTACAGAGAGACCAACCGATGACCTCCTGAAGAGGAAGCCGTACGGGCGCAAGAAGCCGCTCATCTCCAATCACATGTGGCTCTACATCGTTGGTCACTCCACCTACCAGTTGATAGTGTGTTTTGTCATCTTGTACGCTGGGCCCGCCCTCTTTGATGTGGATAATGGACTGGATCTGGAGGACCTTCCCAGCCAACACTACACCCTCATATTCAACACATTTGTGCTCATGCAACTCTTCAATGAGATCAACGCACGAAAGGTGCACGGAGAACGAAACGTTTTCTCAGGTAGAGATTTGCATCTCGGACACACTGTTTCACCTCAAGTCATGTTTATCTAATAAATGTTTGTTTATTTGTTTTTTAGGGTTCTTTAGCAATTATGTGTTCCTGATTGTCATGGCAATCCAGATTGTTCTCCAGATCATAATAGCCCAGTTTGGTAATATTGTATTCAACACTTCCGGACTGGAAGCATATCAGTGGTTCTGGTGTATCTTCCTCGGAGCTGGTGAGGACTCCAATCCACCACCTCTCCACTCCACCACCTCTCCACTCCACCATATCTCCACTCCACCACCTTTCCAATCCACCACCTCTCCACTCCACCACCTCTCCACTCCACCACCTCTCTCATCCACCACCTTTCCAATTCACCACCTCTCCAATCCACCACCTCTCCCATCCACCACCTCTCCCATCCACCTCCTCTCTTATCGTTTGATTAGGTGAGCTGATTGTTCATCAGTTGCTCCTCTTCATACCAATTCATCGGATTCCAGATTATTCTTGTCCCAAAATTAGAAGGAGAAAGCCAAAAGAGGAAAATGATAGCTTTGGTAAGTGCTCTAGTGGGTGTGTCCTAGTGGGTGTGTCCCTTATGGGTGTGTCCCGTATGGGTGTGTCCTAGTGGGTGTGTCCCTTATCAATTCTTTTCACTGTTGCCATGGTAGTGGAAGAAGACGAAGATGAATCAGACGATGAAGAGACAAGTCGGGCGAGGGTCATGTGGATCAGAAACATTACTCGAATTAGACGTCAGGTTAGTCTGATTCTTATTATAGCTCATCACCTCCAGAAGGTTACATTCCAATTCCCATTTTAGATTCAAGTTGTAAACGCTTTCCGTTCCAGTGTTGTTGAAGCCAGAAAAGTGTGGAACAGGGAGTACACCCAGACTCCAAAAGCAATTGCCAGTCGTCATGGAAACAAAGGTGAAGCTAGACCCAATGATTCTACAACTGTGTAACCATAGCAACTGATATCTTTCAATGTTTCCATGTTAGTAGTTGACAGTGCAGTTAATCTATATTACAATATATCGCTCTTTATAATACTTTAGAAGTACATTAATGTTGGACTGTATTACTTTATAATGTTTTAGAAGTTATAATTAAAAGTACATCAATGTTGGACAGATAATAGAACTTGTAAATAGAATAGAGAGTTAGTGATTGCTACATTGTTGATATCTGACAAGTTATACAATATCTTTGAGAAGTCTCCAGGCCTGCATAGAGGGGGATCCCCCCTAAATTTTTAAATTTTCCATTTTGCCACCCTGGTCCCAAGTTCTGCATGCAGCCCTGGCCTTTTGAACATCTAACTATCATCAAGTTATAGAACAATTTGGCTTTGGAGCTCACATTCTAGTATACAGTGATTGCATAACATACCCACCACTGCTTCCAATGAGCATACACTTATAAATAAAATATAAAATCTTATAATCTCATAAATAACAATTATTAGACACTCAAATGCATGCAATGTATTATTCCATATTATAGTTGTACTTTAGAGTTCCAATTACAGTCTTTGGGGAAGTACTGTCGCCAATCACAATCTCGTGGCCATCTTCCAATTCAAGATCTAAAATTGAAATGGGACTCAGATTACCTCAGCAGGCATGCAAGGCTATGGGCAGACCTCGAAGTGTCTTCTTCAAATTTGCTTTCGTAGCTTCCTCCAGAGAGGGGATTGAGGCAATGTATAATGACCTGTTCTTGCCTTGGACTACTGCAGTCATACTAGGCCCCTTCATTCGTCTGCATATAGCAACCACACATAGCAACCACACACCTAGCAACCACACACATAGCAACCACACACCTAGCAACCACACACATAGCAACCACACACCTAGCAACCCTAACCCTAACCACATACAAAATATAACAAGAAGGTTGCACTGCACTACTTACAGCTGGGGGTCATTCATGAGGAAATCCCTGACATCTCTGAGGGTGGAGTCCTCGGTGAATGATAGAGTAATTGGCTTTAGAGAGCACGTTGGACAATCATCCTGTAAGACAAGAAAGTGGGCGTGACTAATGATATGTGGGCGTGACTAATCATGTGTGGGCGTGGCAGTAAGACCCACCCTCTTTTCTCCCGTAAAGGTAAATGTGTACACTCCGTCGATGTCATTAAACATCATATAGTTCTGCATGTAGGGACAGCAAGTGGAGGCTATCTTGAATGCCTCAGTGGAAATGGACGCTGCGAAATGAGATATAATTATACAATTGGTAATTCTATTAAGATAATGTGTGTCATCATTGCAGTACTGGAATGAGCAAGTGACCATTTCATTTCTTACATGCTACATCTACTTGAGAGTAAAGGCCTATAGGGAACTAAACCTAGTGAGAGCTCTGGATGAGGATACAAGAATTTTCTTCTCCACTGGGCCAGACAGCTGTTTCTGGGAATTCCACCCTTCATCAGCGACCCTGGGAGTCTTTGTCTTCTTGTTGATCTTTGTGAGTCCTTGACCATGTGAACAATTTCCAGACCGTACTTGATCTTTCTCAACTGATATACACTAATGTTTCTAATTCTTCCTCTCCATCCCACGACCAACGTACCTGCTATGACTGCATTGGTGGAGGCTACAGCTGGAATGATCCTCTTGATCACTCCCTGAGTGAGACGGTAGGTCACTCCTTGTATCCCATACTGATCCGCCCTCTTCTGGGCTTGGTCACACAGCCACAGCAGATGATCAGGGTTATCCCCATCAATGGTGACAGACCCTATACAACATGTAGACAGAGTAGATTGGGAGGGGAGAGGGGGGAGACTGGCTCACTGCCAAAAGGCTCCTCCTTGGGCCACTGGATGATCTTGACATACTCTACACAGTGTTCTGGTAACCTGGGAGTGTGCGCTATGGTACACAGGGGATACGTTACCTGTGGGGGGGGTGGATGAGTGGATGGATGGATGGATGGATGGATGGATGGATGGGTGGATGGGTGGATGGGTGGATGGGTGGATGGGTGGATGGGTGGATGGGTGGATGGATTAGTGGGTGGATGAGTGGATGGATGGATGCTCACTTGAGGTGGATACAGGTCCAGGGTGCAGTCAATACATGGTGTAAGACTTGGGAGTACAACTCGAGCATTCCCCTTAAATCCTGTAAAGAAGGAGAGCTATTTATGCAAGGTCACATGTAGTACTCTCTCCGACCTTCACTTCCTCCGTCCACCATGGGTACAATGGAGGCAGGGTCTACCTGTCCATCCTCGTTGTACTCCAGTAATCCCACAATCATACCGTTCAGCCATCTTCGTGCATGTATGGAGTCCAGCCCGCACACAATCAGGTGGAAACCTGGGGGCGTGGCACCCAAAGAGGGTGTGTCAAAGCTGTCACAATATTGAGTGTATCTAGCTAACTGACTTCTATAAAAAGATTCATCTTTGTCCTGTATCTTGCTATAGTGAGGAGTGACATTACAGCCATAAATCCTCTTGTTGATAAAATTAGCTGCTACAACTGCTTTTGGTTGTCCAATGTCAGTTTGCCTATTAAATACATACAAACCAGTCTCACCTGTATAGAACACAACAAAATGGCCGCACCTGAAGAGGAACTGTCTGTTCAAGTTGGAAAGGTCTATGGTGTCCATGTCGATGACCTCCAGGTTCTGGAAGCTCATGAGAGCCTTCAAAGGAGGAAAGGGTAAAATGGAGATGAAGTGAATGGACAGATATTCATACCAAATCCTTTAACACTTCACATCCAATTCCACCAGCTCCCACTACCAGCACTCGACACTGCTTCTGAATAAACTCAAATAACTTTGACAAGAAATGGAAAAGAGGAAAACATCTGATAATCCAGTTCTGACGTACTAACGGTATTAATATGAGCATGCAAACTTGTACCTCTTCGCTCGGCTCAAATTCGTTTCCCGCAATCGGACTGCCTCTCAGAAGGAGGTTCCTCAGACCCTTCCAACGAGCCGAGTCACTTTGGACCTCCATTTTTGTCACGTGATCTAGTCCTGACCCCAAACCACCAGTTGTACCACAATTTCTAATTATAAGTATGAATATCATTACAAAGTAATGAATATCATTTGCAAGTTATGAATACGTTTAGTAGGAAAGCTTATTTTCTGTTCCTTCTTCAGTTCAAATGTATCTAGTGCACTCAGAGAGGGGTACCACATCGAGTGTCCTACTGTAGTATGATACTGCTCCTGCTCCTTGCTGGCCTGCTCCACTGCTTCACATGCAGCCCACTGGTCCTCCTCCACACTGAAGGTGAGCCACTCTAGGGGAGAATCTAGAATATGTAAAGAGAGGTCCCAAGTTGTATAGGAATGTCATCTGAAGAATTAGATTAGTGGTCCCCCAGAAAGAATATTACTAATGCAAAGCCAAGAGCACTTCTGGGTGGAGTGGTGGATATAGAGAGGTGCTCTGGGTACTAAAGCATGGGGTGCAGTGGTGGATATAGAGAGGTGCTCTGGGTGCTAAGGCATGGAGTGCAGTGGTGAATATAGAGAGGTGATCTGGGTACTAAAGCATGGAGTGCAGTGGTGGATATAGAGAGGTGCTCTGGGTACTAAGGCATGGAGTGCAGTGGTGAGGTGCTCTCTATATCCACCACTGCACTCCATGGCTCAGCTCTCACAACAGCTGGTCCATGCTAAGCAGATCAGCTCTGGTCTGGTGCCACAATATTAACTCACTTTAAAGAGAGTACTAATTAGTAAGTGATTGATTAGTAGAGAAGGATGGTGAACTTGTGCAGTGTGACATTCCTAGGTCCTCCTTCCAACCTGATCACACATCTGAGGGAAGGAGAGGGGATGTCCCTTTAATTAGGAGCTCCATTAGTGAAAAGAGCTTAACTAGAGGAGCTGCTAGAGGCCAACCCTTTAATCAGGCACAGCTGGGCCTGGGAGATAGCATCTCATTATTTTCAAATAATGCAAACTTGTGGTCGTTCTTATATCTACTTTTCATCTACATACCTTGACACAATATCAACACATGTTCAATTGCCATATCCTCCTTCACTTCCAAGAGGTTAATTCACTTTATCTAAAACAGGAGGACTAAGGCTTGTTATTTGAGTGCAGCCTTTCTCATTTTATTATAGGTCAATCAGAAAAGGTTATTTCACATGGAAATGCTATCAACCTGACAACATGTTTGGACTGTGTCAAACTGATGTGGTCAAATGATTACAAGGCAAGTGACTCTTAATTTAATTTGTCCAGCCAATATATCCTTGTGTCGCAATCAGTTGTGGTTGCAGTAATGAGATTTTGAGGGAAGCTACAAGACTACACACGCTACACACTTGTCACTTGACACTACACCACACTTGGCAGACACAATAACTACACAATTAAAGCTATCTTTTTATCAGTTTACTATAAAGACTATGGAGTACAGTATTGTAATATACTGTTTGTTTATGCCAAATATGCTGACTTTAGCAGCTATCTAGGTGTACTCCTGACCTATGGGGTTGGATTTTGAGGGCTTGTTGCTATGGTAACATACCAAGCCAGACATTTTGCCCAACTAAATTGCTATATAAACAATAGTTTTTCAAAACAAACACTTGATGTACCAACACCCAGCTTACACAAACACATCCACTGGACCCATCTAGCTTATAAGACACTTGTTGTACCACAGCCTCCCAACCTCTGTAACATCTCATGTGTTTCTGTGTATATACAGATAATGTATCTGTTGACATTGGAAACTTCAAAGGGAATTGATGCAATTGTGAATGTATCAGTGAACGGATTCTTAAGTAAACACAGAAAAAGTAATAAGTTATGCAAACTTTGTTTCACCTATAAATCACATTTGAGTGTCACAATATCTAATGACTGAGGTCCTCTGTAGGTTTTGCAGTGAATTTGCAATGTCGATCTAACAAAACAGAGATGGTAACATTGAGTGCAACAACTTGGAGGGTGGCTTCCGGAATGAAGCTTGTTCCATCTGCTGATCCCCAAACCACAAACATTTCCATATTCATTGACTGCAGTACATGTTTACAGAGCAAGGAGAGCATGGATGGTAAATTGATACACACACATTATCACCATGACAACCAGTTGAGGGAAATGTTGTCAAGTTACCATTTTATCAACATAATCTTTTACCATATTCCGTGACACAGTCCTAATGGAACAGCTGTCCTCACTAGCTACAGTTATTGGCTCCAAACCTTATTATTTAACAAATCTCTTATGGTTAATTGTGTTATAAGCAGTGTCATGACATCTCCTCTGTAGAGCGGCCATCTTGTTCACTGATGTGTGCCAATGGGAGCTACTGCCAGCGGAAAGGTGGAAGAGAGGGCAGGGATGTGTGTGTGTGCAGGAGGGGCTACATGGGCCGACACTGCGAGCTTCCTCAGTGTCCTCTGAGGTGCCTCAATGGAGGAGTGTGCTTCAAGCCATACACCTGCATCTGTCAGCTCGGCTACGAGGGGAGCCAGTGTCAGCACTCCAGCAATGGTGGGCAAATCATACTTTATAGTTACAAAGTAGACTTTAATTAACCTCTCAATTTCAGACTGTTTGCCAAACTGTCAAAATGGAGGTACCTGTAACAGTGGTGTCTGTGAGTGTCCAAGAGGACTTACTGGAGACACTTGTGAAGAAAGTAAGACAGAGATAGTAGTAGATACTGTAAATAAAGTTCTCCATCCATCCATCCACCCATCCACCCATCCACCCATCCATCCATCCACCCACCCATCCACCCACCCACCCACCCACCCATCCATCCATCCACCCATCCATCCATCCATCCACCCATCCACCCACCCACCCACCCATCCATCCATCCACCCATCCACCCATCCACCCATCCATCCACCCATCCACCCATCCACCCACCCACCCACCCACCCATCCACCCATCCACCCATCCACCCACCCATCCACCCATCCACCCATCCACCCATCCACCCATCCACCCACCCATCCACCCATCCACCCACCCACCCACCCATCCACCCATCCACCCATCCACCCATCCACCCATCCACCCATCCACCCATCCACCCACCCATCCACCCATCCACCCACCCATCCACCCATCCACCCACCCATCCACCCATCCACCCACCCATCCACCCATCCACCCACCCATCCACCCATCCACCCATCCACCCATCCACCCATCCACCCATCCACCCACCCATCCACCCATCCACCCATCCACCCATCCACCCATCCACCCATCCACCCATCCATCCATCCACCAACCCACCCATCCATCCATCCATCCACCCATCCACCCATCCATCCACCCATCCATCCATCCATCCACCCATCCATCCGTCCACTAATTATTTATTCCCTTGTATAGAGTCTATAGAGTTCCTTGAATATCCAAACAACTTAAAAGTGCGAGTAAGAGAAGCAGCTGTCTTTACCTGCATGGCCAGGGGATTCCCCCAGCCAGACATCTTGTGGTACAGAAGCGGAGAGGTGGTTGATACCAGACAAGATGAGCGGTTTAGGATCATAACCTTAAGTAAGATGGCTGCAGAAGCTTAGATACCATGATAATGTACATCTTTCCATTGGATTGTAGGAGACAGAAATGAGACGGGCTCTCTGTTAAGCAACAGCACTCGAGAGATTGTGACTTCTTCACTTTACATCTATGGGACAAAGTCCACAGACTTTGGATACTATTCATGCAGCATCAACAGCACAGTTGGAACAAAGATTCATTCAGCATATCTTGTAGTATTTCGTAAGTATCCTTTACAAACCCACTCCCTTCATATGTGTACCCCTGCCACGCCCTCTCCTTTACCAGTCACACCCTCTCCTTTACCAGTCACACCCTCTCCTTTACCAGTCACACCCTCTCCTTTACCAGCCACACCCTCTCCTTTACCAGCCACGCCCTCTCCTTTACCAGCCACGCCCTCTCCTTCACCAGCCACACCCTCTCCTTTACCAGCCACACCCTCTCCTTTACCAGCCACACCCTCTCCTTTACCAGCCACACCCTCTCCTTTACCAGCCACACCCTCTCCTTTACCAGCCACGCCCTCTCCTTTACCAGCCACACCCTCTCCTTTACCAGCCACACCCTCTCCTTTACCTCTTCTGCAGCTGCTGATACAACTATGAAAGATCAACAAGACAGTCACAGAAATATAACAAACTATTGGGACTATCGAAATTATTTTGATTAATTCAAAGACAGGACTTTATATTTTGTTTGTATATTTCACATTAAATTTTGCTCTATTCCCCCTTTATTGTGATGATGTCATTTACACACAACATCATATGTATGTCCTGAGGACGTTTCAACCTTGGCATTTTCTTCAGCTGCTGATGGAGTTTGCAACTTTTATAGAGAAGAATGTATCATCGTCATTGTTCATTTCAGCACAGTTGATGCATACCTAGTCTCGCGTAGCCCAGACCGCTATCTCGCCTCCATATTTTCTTGATGACGTAACACGGCGAAATTAGACTAGCAGACCGCCTCCATAATTAGTCTCGCGTAGCCCAGACCGCTATCTCGCCTCCATATTTATATTATGACGTCACACGGTCGGCGTCATAATATAAATATGGAGGCGAGATAGCGGTCTGGGCTACGCGAGACTACTCCATAATTAGCTAGAAAGCGCGCGCAATCTAAAGCAATGGAAAAATTAGGTACACGTGTGCCATCTTGTGTTAATTTAAAATCGTCACTAAGACGACGAGTGAATTTCTGTTTTCTCTAGATATTTCCTCTGATCAATCAAGAAAGAGACCACAGAACGAAAAACAAGATGAGCCAGGACCAAAAAGAGCAAAAAGTTAGTTTGACCTAACTATACTAACCCGACGTCGACGCATGAGTTCTGTACTTAGGGCTATCTACTACATTCGTTTTTATGTACCTTTTAATCTAGGTAAATCTGATGTAAAAAAGAATGTTAAGATTAAGGACATGAATAAATTCAAAGGTTAGCTACACAGACCTTTCATTGAAGAGATATCTCATTATGTGTATCATATTATATGTGTGTGTAGTGGAGTATGCTTTATTGACTGCCAATCCAACGGAGCAGTCTGCAGTTAGGAAACTGATTGGTGTTGAGAATTACGCTGACGAAGATAAAGGAATGTATACGTGCGAAGAAGATTCAATTTTGAAAGGGAAAGTTAAACTCCGTTCTATAGATAGCTCCTTGAGTATTAGTACGCTGGTTGATGCTTTTAAAGTTAGAAAGAAGAATCTGATCCACGTTCGATGTAATGACATTGGCTCTGGAGGTCCTGGCGGTTCTCTGATGACAACTATACAAATTTTAGCTTGGGCAAAGAAATACGAGTGGCCTTTGAAAATGATATTTTGTGTCGGTTGCTGTGGATGTCCTGAGAAGTGTAAGGTAGACCTCGGATCTGTTATTCTTAGCTGTGAAATCAAAGATTACAATCGTGGTCAGATGATTCAAGACAGGCATACAAATGTTGAAAACCAGCCAATTCATTATCATCAGAATAATGAATGGTTTGGCAAGCTCCGAGACAAGAAGAACACAGGAGAGGGTGATGAAGCAATCACAGTGAAAAAGGCTTCCACAACCTATTCGGGAGATTTTGTTGTTAAGAGCGCTAAAAAGGCCAGTCAAATGGCAGCAGGTAATGACTCCAAGCCGGTTATGGTTGAAATGGAAGGAAAAGGCATCGCTGAGGCCCTGGAGGTTGCAAAAAAGCTGCAAATACTACCAGAAACCAACAACTTTATAGTTGTAAAGGGTGTTTCAGACCGGTGTACCTCATCTGATAAGAATCAAGATGCTCCTTGTCGCTTCTTTACCGAAACGCTTAAGAATGTATCTCCAGAGAAACGGCAGCACATGGCAACTATACAATCAGCCACACTTGTGCTGAGGGCCATAGCCCAACTCTAAAATAGGTATTTTTGTACTAGTTTCAATATACCTAGCTAAATGTAATACAATAAGACTATGAAAAGTTTGATTATCTACAATTTATACTCTATAGATAGTGCAACTAAAATATTTTTGTACTAGTTCCATTTTGGTTTGGTTTGTAGACATTTTGTAATAAGCTTTTGTGTGCAATTAAAGAATATATTAATAACATTACTTTACATTACAGTTCATTGCTGAAAATCAAAAGTGATACGTCAATCAAATGAGATATTATACGTATATACACACACATATATATATATAAATCTTCTAACAATACATATCCTTGAAAATACAGAGACCTACATAATAGAGAGGAAAAAAAGGAAGAGAGAGAGAGAAAGAACAGGTAGAATGGGGAGAGGGAGAGAGAGAGAGAAGGGAGGATGGGGAGAGAGTAAGGACAGGGAGGATGGGAAGAGAGAAGGGAGGACAGGGAGGATGGGAAGAGAGAGAGAGAAAAGACAGGAGAGAAGGGAGGATGGGGAGAGGGAGAGGGTGAGATAGAGGAGGACAGGGAGGATGGGAAGAGAGAGAGAGGAGGACAGGAGAGAGGGAGAGAGTTAGCAGACAGATCACAAGATGTCACAGAGCAAGGATTACCTGATGTGTCCATGTGAGCGCAGTGGCTGCATGTTAGACATAGGTGCCCTCTGCAGCTGAACTGGAAGGTGCCCTTAGGTTAAGCATCGGGTCAACTATCTCCAGCGTCTCCTGATGAGGGTCAAGGTAGTTCTTACGAGGTCGACCTGAAGGTTGCTGATCAGTTCTGCCCTGCAGCATACTCTGGCTCCGTCCTACCTGGGGGGAGGGGGTCCGGCCAGGAGTGATATAGGGTGCACTTGTACGAGTGGAGGCAGGGGGGCGTATCTGTGGGTGTGGCACAGCAGTGTTGCTCCCCGGAACTGAAACTGGATAGTCACGAGTGGCTTGAGCATAAGAGAATGTTCTGGGAATCATTCCCGTGGAGTGGTCAAAGTCATCTCCGTGAGACGGGGCAATGTAACTCCTGGTTTTGGAGGAGCCATTAACATTGTGCCTGGAGGAGGTGCTGGGAGACTGCCTGCCAGCCCCCTCAAGAGGCTGGCGGCCATCTTGTCTGGGAGATTGACGCCCTGTCATCTCCTGCAGCAGGCGGCCATCTTGTTTTGATAGGTGATGAGTGTCCTGACTGACATAGACGCTGAGAATGTCATCGGTGAGGTTGACTGTCCTCATACTGGAGAGAGAGCTACTTTGGGATTTTCCCGAGAGGAATGTCGTTGAAGCAGTGGGAGAACTGTCATCACTTGAATGTCCATGAAAGAAGAATGAGTTACCAGAGGTTGGAGATCCAGGGTCTGGCTGAAGGTTACTGATGCCATCCTGGGGAATTCCCCCTCCTTCAGTCAGCGAGAGGAGGGACCTGGCCTTTGACCTCTGGGGCTGTGGTGTGGAGGTCATCAGTCGGTTACTAGAGGAATTAGCAGAGTGTGGCTTGAAGGATGGTTTGCCTTTTATAGTAAATATTTCGTTTAGTGCTCCTGTAGATTTGTTGAGGGCTCGAGAGTTGAGCATTCCGTGGGACATTGTGTACACTTTGCTGTTGACTGGTAACCTACTGGAGTCAAACAGCATCTCTGCAAGACAGCTGTCATCGACAGAGGTCGGTGGGACTGCCTTCTTTTTTGTGTTCCTAGGCAGAGTACCTCCTTGAATCTCTATTAGTGGGAGCATACAGTATATATGTATAGCGCATTCATATGTCCATGTAGGGAATAGGAAAATTAAAGGGTTTTACCATAAGTGGGTGTGGCCAGATGGAATTTTGATGTCTTGGAGTTGTAAGGTTTCCCATCTCTAGATATGTCTAGTTTTTTTTGCAAATCAAACATCTAAAGATTCCAAAAAATGTATAATGGATCTTCAATGGTAACTGTTACCATGGTTACCTTTTCTTGCTGTTCCCTAAGTTCCTTCTTACGTTCTCTTCGCAATTGTTTGTTTTTAGTTTGTTCCAAAAGTTTCTTTTGAGCATCAACAATTGTACGCTTCAGTTCCAATTCTTTTTCTAAAGCACTGACATTCTAAATTCAAAATGGAAATGGAACCTTAATTTTTGAAATGGATCATGGGACATCAATAACTTTGTCACCTGAGCAATACAAAACCCTGAATGCCTTATATGGCAGTAGGTGGAGAGTCACACTTACAGGGGGTCCATCCAGGAGGTCCCTTGAGAACTTGTACTGATTCCCTTGAACCTTTTGGGAAAGAGCTTGTAGCTCTTCTTCCGTCATCCCCTCTGGTCTCACTCCAGTCAATTGCTACAACAACAGAGAGGAGGAGAGTTGTACCAGAACACGTCTTGTAGAGTGTAAGCTGATCTACCAAACAACAGTATCACTAACTACTTCAAGCAATTGTGTATGCTCTAGTAGAGCATTGCATCACTCACTATTTCCTTTGCTTGCAACTCCTTGTAATCTCTTACGTGTCTCTCCAGTTCCTCTGTGAGAGATGCTCGTTTGGTGATTAGTGCCTGCAGCATCTCGTCCTGAGCCTTCCTAGCGACCTCGTGGGCTTCAGCAGACACTGGTACTGCATACAGTACAGGGAGGAGGAGGAAGGACAGTGAGTGGGGTAACAGGGAGAGGGAGACGTAAGGGAGGAAGGAGAGGAAGACGTAAGGGAGGAAGTAGAGGAAGACGTAAGGGAGGAAGGAGAGGAAGGGAGGAGAGGAAGAGGAAGAGGGAGGGAGGGTAGGAAGAGGAAGGGAGGAGAGGAAGAGGAAGAGGGAGGGAGGGTAGGAAGAGGAAGGGAGGACATTATATTATATTATACAGTACATATACTGTGGTACTATATACTATATATACAAAACTCCATCTCACATAACGAGTAGAAATTTACCTTTATTAGAAGCGTATGATGTTTGGGAGCGTTCCGAGTGGCCCGAGGCTACAGAGTTCATGCTATTGGTGGATTCTGAGGGACTGACACGCCCACTTAGAGATATACTCAGATGGGACACAGATCCGGTAGTAGATTTGTAGGGACCTCCGCCATTTCTATTCAACATTTCCATCACCTCTTCATCAACTGAGGCAGACTGTATGGGGGGCTATAAATGGAACAACAGACAAGATGGCCACTTAGAAACATACGTAGCTCCTGTTAAATGGTTAATTAAGTTATACTTGAGAGGATGTGAAAGTGAAATATCAGAGCCTCTCGCTGCTCAGCATGTCCACTAATTAGTCACTAATGTAGGCTAAAGTACCTTCTCACTAATGTAATAAGCGTTTCCATAGAAACTGAATCAATAACAACTACCATTACAAGTGTAGCTAAGGAGAGTGAGGAGACATGCCATGGCAAGATCACTATGACAACGGACATCACTATGACAACATGAAAAACTATGAGAGTGACATCACTTTGATCACACTTATCACTATGGCAACAATATAAGAATATTAGTGCTGACTGGTGTCTCAAAGGGTCACTGTTGCTATGGTAACCATCTCACCTGTCCTCTCCTCTTTTTAAAGAAGTTATGCTGGTCCTTTGCCATTTGCCAAATGACAGTTGCTTCTCGAGTGGAGGAGGAGTAGTAGACGTGAGAAGAGTTGTTACTGACTTTTGGCAGTTCAGCAATGTCAAACCAAAATTTGCGATCTTTGTATGTCACGTTGTTCAGCTGTCTCCAAGGGTACTTCTACATGATAGAGTAGTCACATGGTGGTCACATGACGGTCACATGACTCACCTCTGCTGGGTGGTGTTTGTTGTTAAGGTGGTATATGGACACTCCCTCTCGTCCGATGCCTACACTGTAGTACACTTCTCTCTTATCTCGCACCTTAAACAAGTGAAGGCCATAGCCAATAAAAGACTGTACTATTTCAATATACCTACACACAGGAATAATAATAAATACATACATACACTGAGGAATATTCATATAAACACTCTGTCCAGTCAAAAGTGAAACTACTACTATTCAACACATTGAAGAGATACAGCTATATTAAGCTACATAGAGATATGTACAGCTATATTAAGCTACATGTAGTTGGAGAATGAAATCCATTAAATATACCCAAAAGATGTTGAAAATAATTGTAAACTGAAGCCATTAAAGTGTCTTCAATCTGTTATCAAAAAGTGATGAATAATGTCAACTTTAAGTCACAGGTGTCTGGTAATTAATTAGATTACTCCATTAATCATTGAAATGTTTATGTCATTGGCTGTTCCTTCTTGTTGGACCACACCTGACCCACCTACCTAATAAGAGCCCACCTACCTTATAAGAGCCCACCTACCTTATAAGAGTCCCACCTATCTAATAAGAGCCCACCTACCTAATAAGAGCTCACCTACCTAATAAGAGCCCCACCTACCTAACAATAGACTCTGCTCTAGACAACCCTTTCATGTTTTTGTAGATGCTGACAATCCTTGTTTCACTGCAGTAGAGAGAGAATTACATAAACCAGCCTCACATAGCCTCACATAGCCTCACATAGCCTCACATAGCCTCACATAGCCTCACATAGCCTCACATAGCCTCTGAGGAATGTCACCATATCACACATACCAAGTATCCTGTCCAACTTCATTGAGGACCGATTGAGGAACTACTTCTAGCTTCTTTAAACACTTTCTAGCTTCTTCTTCACCACTGTCTTCAGAATAGTCACCATATCTTGCCTGAAGGATCGACAGGAATTACACGTGTATATACATTATATTACAAGAATATACAAGAGCATACAAGAGTATACAAGAGTATACAAAAGTATACAAGAATATACAAGAGTATACAAAAGTATACAAGAGTATACAAGTGTATACAAGAGTATACAAGATATGTGTGTACCTGCATGACACAAGCTGCCAGGCTGCAGATGTCATCAGTTGAACTGACTAAGTTACCCTCCATGATGGCCTTTATCGTCTGATTGTAGTACATCTCCAAAACTGCAGCATTTTGGATCTGACGATAGTCCTCCACATAGAACCTACAGCACAGGTGGGCGTGGCACGAGGGCACAGGTGGGTGTGGCACGAGTGCTCAGGTGGGCGTGGCACGAGGGCTCAGGTGGGTGTGGCACGAGGGCACAGGTGGGTGTGGCACGAGGGCTCAGGTGGGTGTGGTGCGAGGGCACAGGTGGGTGTGGCACGAGGGCTCAGGTGGGCGTGGTGCGAGGGCACAGGTGGGTGTGGCACGAGGGCACTGAAACAGTGGTGTTTACCTCACTCCGTAATGGAGAATGAGAGGGTGAGGGTGTTTGGGAAGGTCGTGGTGACTGTCTAGAACATTTCGTGACAAGTCCAACCAATTCTTCCATCCCTCTTGACTGCAGAGGAGAAAGGTATAGCATGGTATGATTAGTGTTACATCACCATGTGACATCATGAGGTGATGTCAGGACAGTGTACTTTGTGCAGGAAATGATAGCTCAGTATAATGTAGTCACTAACTTCATATATAGGCCAAAAAAATTTCTATTTTCATCCTTCTTTAGACCAGCATGCGAAGATGCTATGTCTAAAAGTGCTTCAACGGAGAGAGAGCTCTTTGGGGGGGATAGGGAGAGGGAGGAGAGGGAAAGGGAGAGAGTTTAAAACAATTCTACAGACACTAAACACACAAATTTACTTAACAATGCTTCAGAACTGATCAGATCTGGTTATAATGTATATTGTTTACCTGTTACTTAATTTCAATGTAATATATATTCCTTTATTTTTGGCTCTCTGTATATCAGTGAATTATTAAAGATTTGGTAATTGTTTCAGTTGTATCTTGAGGTTACAGTGTAAAATATTTACCCACGAAATTTCTAATGAGATAAAACAAATATTAAGTAAATATTTCATCTGTTTCTGCCTGGTCATCCACTTATATATATTAAAAATGAGAGCTGAAGGCATTAGTAGCAATCGTTACTTCTCAAGAGACTCTAAAAGGTACAGCCTGCATGCAGGATTGCAGTATTGCAGGATTCACAGAAGATCCAGATAAAGAAAAAGACAAAGACTCACTGATGAAGGGTGGAATTCCCAGAAACGGCTGTCTGACCCAGTGGAGAAGAAGAGGAAAGAGGGAAGAAAAGATTCCTGTATCTTCATCCAAAGCTCTCTTCAGGTTTAGTTCCCCTATAGGCTCTTTTTACAGAATAGGCATATAGCATGTAGGAAAATGGTATCTTAGATTTTTCATGCATGTCATTAATTGTGAGTGCAGATTTCAGCAGAAGCAGAATTCGAGATCTGCTTTTGTATATACAACACTGCCAGTGATACAAATTAACTATATAATTAAATTAACTACTAGCTCAATCCATCAACCCAACAAAGACTTTAACTACTTTACTCATGCATACTCATGCATACTACAGTACATATGAAATGAACCTATGAAGCAGAGCAGAGGTACAAATATATGTATCAACACAAGGATAAAGAAAAGAAGTAATTCAAGTGCAGGTTCCTTCAAAAGTGCTATGAAATTGTATTTCGCTTGAGGCCATGGATCTAAAGAAGTACCACTATGTTTTTGTTTTAAATTTGAACTGTTTTATAGCTGTTTCCTCTTCTTTAATGGTTGAGTAGGGCACACAATATATAGTATAAGATTAGTATACCCAAAGGCAGGATATCGATGATCTTCACATGCTAGATCTGTACGTACATACGTATACACTGTACATGCATGTAGATATATCTAGATCTGTCACTGCTTAAAATGTGCTAATCTACCAAACCAGCTTGAATCGAATTGTCCTGAACTTGTTATATGTATATGGTTGATAATTCATGACAAATTCAGAGCAATATTAAACCTACCTTTCAAAGATAGCTAAAATATTGCGGATAAAATGAAGAACATTAGTACTACACTGTAATGGGAGAATGGTGTATGGACTTGCATAAACCATTGTATGGTGTTTATGCATTAAATATACTTCTCAATTATTACAAGGTAGGATATAAATAGGGGGATGTGGGCTTTTATATGAAATTTAAAGTAGGCCCTACACTGATAGTTACTGTTACACAAGCCAAGTAGGCAAACTAAAATTATGCAGTTGAAGCAGAGACACAAGGTTCTTGTTATGAGGTTTGTAGTAGTTGTACAAGAATTGATAAGTCATGTCTGTCATGGGCGCATATGGTCGTCCTTTTCCAGAACCCAAACACTGAAGTTTGTCCTTCACAAGTCTGCAATAGTACCCTTTTTGGACACTAAATCTATGAAAATGTTTTAATAATAACTCTTTAATAAGAAATATTATATATACATATAGTTCTATGCAGTTAAATAAGAACATTAAAGTATAAGTTAGAAGTAGAGAGAGATGGCAATGCTAACAAGAGTGACTAACACATCAGGAAAATATCAAAATAAGATAAGATTAACTATACAGAAGTGGCATTTTGAAATTTATGTCACCATACACATCACGTCTATATGTTTAGGGACACACAAACACAGAGTATCCAAAAACTCACTTGATATGTTGACCAAAATCAAAGAATGTCTTGACATTAAAACCAAGGAAGTGCTGAATTTTAGTTAACTCAAGAACAGGATTGTTCTTCAGTACATCTCCGTCTACTAGATAAAGCTATATACGTATAAAAGACAATACATCTATCAAATTTAAAGAATGTGGCAGCCCCTAAAATGAGAGCTAAGTACAGCATATGCAAGGTAATTATGTAAAGATGAATAATAAAAGGATATCATAATCATCGGATAACACTAAACCATAAAATTTGCTGTCTACATTATCTCATAACATAATAGCTCTTACATAGGCATGAAAGTAAGTTTATTGTGAGCACTTAGTCATGCAACAAAATAGCATCCACCTGAGCTGCTATTTTCAAACCACAGGTCTTTAGATTCATTTGTATTTGAAGGCAACCATTCATGTGTATCATATTGATGAACTCTAAGGAGAACAAAACAGCTGTCTGCGATTCTTTGGTGCTTGCCATATGCTAGGTGACTGGGAGGAAATTACTAAGTCTACCAGCCACAATAAGACTTCCACCATTGCAATTATTTGGTGTGATATTCAATGATTATCCATCTTTACAAAAGAACATACATTTATAATGTCTTCAATGTCTATCTCATTACCACATCTTCGAACCGATTGGAATCCAAAGCCTACCTGTTTGGGACTATATCGTAGCAGCCATCTTTGAATAAGTTCAAAATATAACCCTGGCTTGATACAGTGATCTTTTAGAGCATTCACAGACTCACAATATCTTCAAATTTCATGCTCAGAGCTATTGGATCCTTGTGAACTTTTACATGCTAAATTACAAATAAACACAATTTCTATGTAATCAAGTATAGAAAAGTATGAAAATTAAATACAGGCTATAAAAACATTAACATATTGATCTGTATGCAAAGCGCAGTATACACAAATGAGATGGTATGGAGTACAAACTTGTCCTATGCATTATGGTGAACATATGTGCAGTTTTGGAGAATTATCAACACTACTTTTAAAACTGGTGTGGACATTTAAAACCAGTCCTGGTGAAGTAACTCTGGGTCAAAAGTCCAAAAAATGGTGTAGTGCACATTGTAAAGTGTAAATTGAATAAAAAATCAAAAATATAGTTAGAAGTAGGGATGGCAGGTAAGAGAAGTGATGTGTATGCTTAAATGTTAGTATACTGTTTCTGTAGCCTTAAGACATGATCACTGTCTTGATTTGATACTATTTCCATCTCTATTTTAACTAATTAACTTGCATTCCACATTTACTTGATAATATTATTTAAATTAAAGGTTTCCTTAACAGTGACTTGAGAAACTTTGCCATCAAGTACGAAGTAGTCCCGTGAACCAGACCCTTTTCTCTAATAGCTTCCTAACAGGAAGTGGCAAGAGGTTACAGGGCTAATGCCACTTATATATATGTGATTAATGTCACATCACAGGGACTATATAGGTGAACAATTAATACCACTAAAGTGCAACCGATTAATGCCTATCAACATATCCTCTTAAGGCTGAGTTCGAGAAGGGACCATTTATTAACTTGGTAACATCTGAAATAGCTATGGCAGAAAGAAAAGAAGAGAATCAAATAGGTAAGTTTAATTCTAAGGTAAGTTACTAACTAATTTCTTTAGACTCTACACACCATACATGTGTAACTTGTATTTCTACAACTCTGCATGTGTTCTTTTATCAATAAAAATTACACTTGTTTAAAGGAAGTAAGCACAATCTGCAAATGGCTGAAGAAATCATGTAAGAAAGTGAAATATGAAGGTACCGCACAATTTAGACTGACCAAATACAATTCTCTTTTTCTTGACATAGAATATAACGAAGTTATTTCCTGAATTATGTGCTTAGGTATGAATAGGAATTACTTGATTGCAATCATAGTTCAAAGGCCTTAATTTTTGCAAAGGAGGGACATCAGTAGTAGTAAAGTTCATTCCAGTTGGGAAACCACATTCTAGTGTATACTCTTGGGTTAAGTATTTTTCTTATCTAAATTACATACATACCATAGGATCAAATTTCAGGTTTCATATGGAATGGAACCTATTTGAAACGTCTTGAATAGCCAAGTTTCAAAGGGTGCCTAATAGATAAATTTCATGGGTTTCAAATTTTAACAATCTCCTTTTCCAGTTTTATACGTACATACTTTCATACCTTTTGAAACCTGGTTGTTCAAAGAGTTTCAAATAGGTTCCATGCCTTCTGAAACCTGACATTTGAACCTATGGTAACAATAGTTATGTTCATGTACGTATAACTGCACTGTATCTATTTATACACTTTGGTCTTTAATGGCTTTCTAATCAGAAGGAGGAAAAGGGTCTGGCTAAACTGGACTACAGTCATAAGGAGAACCTGATAGCAGTTCAGTTAAATTAATGACAACTTAGTGATTTTGTTTGTCCATGTAAGTCTGTACCTTTGAAAAAAGAGAAAATGTGAATTTTTGGCCTATTGCTATTCAACCACTTAATTCGCAAATGTTGTAGAATATCAAAACATGTGTTCACAGTTAGAAACATGATAGGAAATATATCTTTGTTGCTTTTGAGGATCATACACAACACAGAATAAAACAGCCATATTTTTGGATAGTCCCTATGTATGTATATAGTACGTATGTAATACCATACATATACTCTCTGATACATATAATAAGTGTATATCAAATATGCAAAGTAATAACAAATAAGTGTAATGCAGGTGGACTGATAATATAATAATGAACATTTTTAAAATCCCTCAATAAACTTGTTAATCCTAATCTAAGTAATTTAGATATTACATTTAGGTAAACATAATATAATTGCATTTGCACAAACCTGGTAAAATAATTATAATCTTAGCATGAGGCAGCAAGGCTGATGCCCTTTGAGGAGCAAATTGTGAATTAAAATATGTTGCACTTTTCTCAAATAAAATCACTTCTGAAGAGTAATAAGGGAACTGGCGCATATACCTAGAATTAAACAGAACATAAAATTAAGGTATAAGTAACATTACAAAGTCTTTTTAAAAAGGTATTCCTCGCTGAGAACAAGATCAGACGCAGCCCTCTAAACATATCCACTTAAGAAACTGCAAACTTTGAACACACCCAAATAATATTTAATAACCACCAAAACTCACAGTCCATAAAGGAAACCTTTCATCTGGGTACCATGAAAAGTAAAGTTCCGAGAGAGTATTGGCAGACTCTTGCACCAATTTGAAATTGGTCCATCTGTTTATAAACTGAAATAACTCGTTAAACAACAGCATAGCTAACTAATCACCTCCATAATTGTTAAAATGAGTCATGAAAAACGTTATCTAGACAGATGAAATAGACTTTTCTAGAATTACGTATATTCACATGTACTTTGTTAAAGACTTACAGGATTAAATAATACTGCATGGAAGACCAAAACGCCTTGTCCTGAATTGAGTAACTTGTTGCCATCAACATCAGCTAGGTAAGTGTGCATAGAATAAATGCCACAGTTGTGACGAAGCAATACCTAAATCATTTTAATACACAACTCACATAAAAATGCAGGTAAGACAATTAGTTCCTTGTACAAAGTTATTAAGTGTATTTACAAAGGTTTAACTAGTATACATAATCAGATCTACATATCAAATGACAAACTTTAATGCCTTTAAAAATAAAGCCTTTTCTCTCCAACTGTGGATAAGAATCACGATACTCAGTTGTCGTTGTAACCGTGATTCCCCATACTTCAGACCAGGCCTCATACAATCTGTCATATGCAGGATAGATCCCAGAATGAAAAGGAGCCACTGCATATCCGGTAAATTTATCAAGGATACCTACTCTCTAAAAGGAGAAAAGTTAATACACTAAGTTGCATGTATACAGGTCATCACATAAAATCACAAAAGATTCTTGCTTCAACATTGAAGCTCTAACTTACATAATGAATAAAGGGAGTTAATTGCACTTGGCCTGTGCAAAGGCACGATGATCAGCAAAAATAATAATCTACTCTACCTCCCAGTGATTATATATTATTCATAGCCTTTGCACAGGCCAAGTGCTATTAACTCCCTTTATTTATTGTGAGCGCTCAGTCTTGCTTAGACTGCAGCCTCCATCTTCACTTATTATGAAACCACAAGTGTTGCACTTGTGGTTGATTAATAAGTGGAGGCAGTCATCCAACTCACCATCATTGAAGTGTACCACACTGATGAGCCCAAATGAGGGCGAAACAGCTGTCCGTGGTTCTTTGATGAATTTTATCATCTTGAATGACTGGGAGGCGATCACTGGCTGCTAATTTAATAGGACTTCAGTCCCCCAACCAAGATTAGACTTCGGTCACTTGGCTGGTTGGCGTAATACTTTCCAGTGATTATTACTTTGCTTATTAACTTACATTAAGTAAGAAAAACATATGCAGTTCAAACCTAGTTACCCAAGAAAAATGAAATCTATAGTATGAACAAGTTGTTGTGACAATTACACATAAAAATAAAATACTGATTATTTTAGTGTACTAAAAGAGGCATGAAGGCTGTGACACTTGGACATAGCATTGTCCTATATGTGGAAATTGTACAGGGATTGAAGAAAAGGTGAGTAGGATTAGGAATAAAGGTGACACATCAACCAATTCTTCTACAAGTTAACACTGACTGAATTGGCACAGAAAGTTAAATCAATTGATGGGTGTTGTGCACATGTAAATATACGTAAATAGGAACCTCAGCAAATGCCTTGTTTTTTTTCAAATTATCCATAACTTCATCAATGGATTTTCTCTTTACGCAATTGATATGACTGTACGTATGAGGAAACCACCAAAAATCATCTTTATGTTGAAGCAGCAAATGATTGCCTACGTATATAGAGAAGAAATTCTATTTTTAACAAAAGACTCCTTAGTCTAAGCATAAAGAATGAAGTAGGTTATAAGTTAAAAGATTATTTTAAATTCACCTTTTACTTCTAGATTGCCTTTGTCCAAGCCAGACCCAACAAATCCAAGGTTTAAATGAAAGTTTGAAACAATATTTCTTGAAGCTTTCTGAAAATTCAATACATTCTACAACAATGCATACAAGTACAGAGCTGTTGACCTATCAATCTTTACAGTATTCTATACAGAAGTCAAACAATACGAGCACATACAGCAGTACCTTAACATGCCTTTCAGACAGTCTTGTTCCCTCCCTTCCTATAAAAGTGTCATCAACATCTACTGTGATAAATCTTTTAAGGGGATCAAATGGAAATAAGTTGGTGGGGCTGCAACTAGGTAACCAGTCATAAACTAAAAGTGAAGTGGGAAAGGTGTCCATTTCTCCACTGACAATCAGTTTTTAAACACCATCTATTAAGCCTTTATCACATAAAATTATAGAAAACTCGTAGCTCATGACTGGATTATTCAGAGAAGTTTGGTTCATTAAAAGTCTGATGGTGGCTAATGGAAGGAAGGTTGGATGGTTACTAAACATCAAAGTCCCCTGCTGTAGAGTAGACAAAGAAGTATAAACTGTACTTCCAGGTTTGGTTGCCACTAGAAACTTGTCAGATGTCACATTGAGAATGTAACCAAATGACTCTTTCAGTGGATCTACTTTATCTAAAGATGCAAAATTGATCCAAAAGAGAGCTTTTTTAGAAGACAATTTGTCCTTAACTGCAGTGGACCAGCGTTTAGTAAAGGTCATACGATGGTCAGGTGATGCTACTTCTGAGGCTGAAATCACTATTGTTGCATTTACATGTCTACAGTAAGAATGTCTTCAAAAATGTCACTCTCCATGTGCAGTAGAGTTTGAATACTAGCAAAAGCAACTAGAGCATAGGAAGCTGAACACTCCATATCACTCCCTGTATAGCTGTATAAACGTAGTGCCTGCCGAGAATATACGTAATATACAACTACTGACAACTTGAAATGTTTATAAAATTTCTTTAAAGACTGCAGTTCAGAAAGTTTGGAATATACTACAAGTATTTGGGGCCGCACGGTACCATTAAATGAGGCCCCCCTCTCGTTCTTGTCTGAAACAGTAGGTGATGCAAACAGCCGATCGCGGGGAAATTGCTGATGGAGTTGAATACGCCGCTCATTGGGTGCGCTACTCAACCAAAACATGAGTGACAGGGAGACGGTAAGCAATGCAAATACAATGTACTTCCACAACTTCTTCATGCCCATACCTTAAAGAAGACACATGCATATTTCGGAGGACTCGCTATCCACAAGATATAGACTGCACTTAGTACCGCGTGGCTCAGACCTGGTCTCGCAACAGAAACTTTCCAGACCAACTATTAAATGGGAAGGGACGCCATTTGTAACTGTATCTAAGGCCTTGCATTGCCGGATATCTACCTCGGATATACGGATATATGGCCGCGTGGCCACAGCATATCTGAAGTAGAAAGGATTCCGCTGACTGACAGACAGGAAAATGCTTCTTAGCGTTTTGGTTTTCTTGACAAGTAGTTTTTCCTTTTTAGTTCGCAAAAAGTCAGAAGAAGAAAACGTTGATGGAGGTTTGTAGCTAATACACTGATACATTATCTTCAGAGATCTTTGAATGAACAAAGAGTAAGACAAGTACTATAGGGTGATTGCGTAGCATAGTTGCTAACTATTACTGGTAGTGTAAACATCCTGTGATGCTGTAGTCTTTTATCTCAAGGGTACTGTAGTCATCTAGCCTTCTAGTTCCGTTAGTAATGTGTATATGGTATTGTACAGATCTTATAAGGATTTTGACTCGAGCGTAGTTAAATAGCATTGCGATCTTATACCTCGACACAATTGTGCCATATCCCGGAGAGCTGACGATAAACCAGCGAGAAAGGTCGAGAAAGGGTGTACTTAAACAGAAAAAAAACGCAGAAGTAAGCCGAATTTACATCTGCTAAACGAGTGATCCTCAGTCGCATCCACCATTTTCCCTACTCACATTTTCCTAAAGTGGGACTGTCACCAGAAATTTGGTCCTGAAAACATGGGTCCCCGGATTAATATTTCTTAAAACTGTTGGTCCTACCGTGCAAAAAGTGGTCCAGGGCGGCCATGCGTTGATCGTCCTACCGTCCTGCATGGGACCAATTTTTTTAAGAAAAATTTTGGTCCCCGGATTAATATTTCCTAAAACTATTGGTCCAACCGAGCGAAAAGTGGTCCAGGCGGCCATGCGTTGATCAAGACCATTTTGGCTGCCAACTTGTATTTGTTGTGCGTGTACAAATCTAGTCAAAATCCAAATATCGTTGTGGGGATGAATCTAGAAAAATATCCATTTGTTGTGTGTGTACGTACGAGTCTAGTGTAGTTGTGGAGGTGAAGCTTTATTGAAACATCCATTTTTTGTACATGTATGTGCCCAGTGTATGAGTCTATGTAGTAACTTATCAATTTGGTGTGGGGCGAGTCATGATTAGACTGTGAAATATCCATTAGTTGTGCATGTACAAGTCTTAGTATTGTATCAATTTATTGCATGTGGGGGTGAGTCTTTAAGTTGGGCTCTATCCATTCATTGTGCATTTTGTTCAGCTCAATTAGGAGACATGAATGGTTGGGGTAAACATGATATTTCAGATTATAGTAAAGTATTAATTATAAGATTAAACAATTGGTACTGTTATCATACGGTGAAATTAATGATCAACATGCAGTTTAATTACAGTCTTTACAAAACCAAGGTTTATCAGTGTAGTTTAGCACTGACTGAGTGGCAGAAACACAATTCACATGGGAACCAGTCCTTGCAAGCACTGCACTCAATCATCTGAATGCCCTCATCAGGCGCATCAAATTATCATCAAATAGGAGCTTTGATGGTGATTCCCCTAAGCAAAGTGCTGTGGCGTAAGCTGTAGCATACACTCCACAGTCACTGCTATTCTGTTGCATGCTAACTTTAGGAAACTTTAAGGTGATCACTTCCTCATCAGTCTGAAGTATGGAAGCAATCTGCTGTTGGATAGAATCTGATGCCCTATAGTATAAGCTGTCAAAAACAAATACCTCAGGGTGTTTTGCACCAATGGTGCTGATAGTTATCCAGTGATCCTTTCCATTATGGAGGATTTGAATGAACTCCTCAAGCATGACATTGAAGTTATACCATGGCCCAAGTGAAACAGATTGAAATCCAGGGATCCCAAATTGTTGACTCAGGATGTTTTGAGCGGCATCAATAATATCACCATGCAGCCAGCCTGTTGGTGATTTGATGACTGCTCTGTCTGCTGTAGAAAGTTTAACAATATTATTGTCAACCCAAAGCAGCTTCTTGTGCTGTACCCTAATGTATCCAGATGCCTTCTTAGGGCTATATGCTAAGTTAATGACTTTTTTGGGCTGGACTGTTTCACTTTGCTCAGCTGTTTGACATTCATCATAAGTTCATGTGCAGCATGGTTTTGGCCCTTTTCAATGAAATGTAGTTTGCATTTCACAGGGGATCTAGTGAACATGGAGCCAGAAGGCTGGTTGGTTCTTTTTTCTATCACAGGAGAGCTAGTGAGGATGTGTTGGTCTACATCTTTCAACAGGGAAAGGTTCCTCTCGGTGGAATATGGTTGGGTTCCTATCACTGGAGAGCTAGTGAAGATGGGCTGACCTATATTTTCTACTGAAATGGACAGGTTCAAATTTCTCTTGGCGGAAAGTTCTGCGTTAGATGATGTTGGTGGTGGTGGTGGTATGCTCTCTTCAAGCTGGAAACTGCAGCCAACAAAGGCCGGTTCTAATGGCTCAATTGATAGATGATCTAGTGATGGTTTAAAAGCTGAATCATGATACCGATTTGAAATGCTGACAGTTTCACTGTTCTTGTTGTCTTGTGGTAATTCTCTCTCTGTAGGTGGCTTGTCCATCTGGTAGTCAGTTGGGCCTGGCTTGTTGTATAGCTTGAGGTGACTCCCAGTTGCTTGGATGGTGACTCCCTGATTGTCAGTAATTGCAGGATCTGCCAACCTGTAGGTCCCATGTGGTAGCACACTGTGGATGGTATATAGACCCAGAAATCTAGCTTCCTCCTTTTCTCTTCTTACGAGTAAAATCTTTCTTTAATACTAGCTGTCCTACCTTATAGTGCATGGGGTTTGCATGCTTCTTGTCATACACTTCTTTTTGCTTTTCTGAGCTTTCAGAATGTTCTGCTTTGCCTCTTCCAGTTGCTTCGTTCTACTACCAGTTAGTTGTTCCAAATCTGGCTCTTTACAGTTAAAAAATCCCTGGCTCTTTCTTCAGGGCTTGCTTTTTGAAGATTAATATCAATTGGAATTGTTGCATGGCGACCAAACATCAGCTCAAATGGAGTGAAGCATGTAGATTCATGTCAAGATGTATTATATGCAAACGCACAAGTGTCCAAAAATGAACTCCAGGAACTCTTCTTTGATTGCACAAATTTCACCAGCATATTTTGCAATGTCTGGTTAAACCGCTCATCAAGACCATTAGCCTGTGGATGATAAGGTGTTGTTAGTCTTCGTGTAATACCCAAATTAGTTGCTAGGGACCTGTCAACTACATTGTTAAATTCACGACCCTGATCAGATATCACCACTTGGGGTATACCAAAGCGCATGAAAACCTTCACAAAATAAAAATGTGTACAATGTTATGCATGCATGCACTCATATCATATAAGAAGCCATTACTTATATATATGTAATAATGGCTTTTTATACCATGCATTTAAAATACACACCTTGAAAAGTACTGTTGCCACTGAACTAGCAGACTTGTCAAAAGTTGGAATTGCTTCCACCCACTTAGTAAAATAATCACTGATAGTGAGGATGTAGTGACTCCCATCATCAGCTTCTGGACACAGTGGCCCAATAAAGTCAATACCAATCTGATACCATGGGCTCTTAACTGGGATTAGATGAAGCTCAGGTTTACCAGTGGTTAGTTTGCGGTTCATGCATTGGCAGATGTCACAGCCTGCAATCTACAAAGAATTGAAGTATATCATTTTAGGTACTACCTGTATACATCGAAAGTCTACTGTCTAGGATATTCTCAAGCGCAAACAAAGCTATAAAGACAACTACGAAAGTCCCAAGGGTGTTTGGTTTAGAGGGATTTCACTGTATGTATTTAGCCTATACCTTAGTCTGATGAAATCAGACCTCATCGACTTTCTGAAGCAGTGATTGCACAATGAAAGGGTCTGATTTCGTCAGATTAGTATTAGCTCATGTTACAAATGTGTTAATATAGCTATAATTACAGACTAACAGCATTATATATATACCTTAGTATATTGTAACTTGTACTATATATATAATGCTGTATGCAGAACATGCTTACCATTGCTTGTACGTGTCTTTCACCATTCCATGCCACATGAACCTCTCCTTGACCTTATACAAGGTGCAAGTCTTGGCCATGTGGCCAGCAGTAGCATCAACATGACAGCCATTTAGGATTCTCTGTTGCTCAGTCTTACTTTGTACATACCGCAGCAGCACCTCTCCCTACGGTGAATATTGAAAAAGGTCATAAATGCAAACTAATTGAATTACAGTATGTACTATTAGGGGATCATATGCACAGCATGCACACACCAATACTAAAAAGTAGGCTCTACAAACTTGATAAATGCATGACTACAAACTTCGCATTACCTACAATTCCTTTTTTCTTCTGCTTGTAGAACAGTTCTCCACCTGTAACCTGAAATTTCTTAGCCTTCTTTCAAATTACTCGCTTCCTAGTTGTAGAGCATTCTTTTGGGTAGACAGAAGTCGTAATGTAGACAGACATGTCTGCAATTAAATTGTCATCTTCTTCTGTAACATTATCGCCTGTTAGTTGGTCACTTTCCATAACTTCTGCCATAGCAGCTGTCCTGGGTTCGATTCCCAGCTACTGCAAAGTTCAGGTCACGATCGATATTTATTTTATTTATTTATTTCATAGAGTGATCAACGCATGTATATATGTATATAAATGCATACACGGAACTAAAATCTTTCGTGTAAACAGTATTATAGTTCTTCGTGTAGAACGGTAGTCTTTTGTATACGCACAGTTATTGGTTTGTTATTAACCGACTTCGGGTTAAGCAGTTTCTACTGTACATCACATTTTACAGAAGTATTTTTATCCAAAACGGCGCTTTATACGGAAGTGGACCAATATTCCAAGCCCGGACCAATAGTATCAGGAAAAAGTATCCTGGCGGACCATATTTTTCAGGAAATTGGTCCCCCAGACCTTTTTTTTCGGCAGGCCAAAATTTCCATGACAGGACAGCCAATAGAAATTAGGGTACTTTGAATCTGCAGTAAATAAGCTTATTTCTCTAATCTTTTCGGCCTCCTCAACCATATGCCATGGCATCAAGATGCTGTGAGGCTTTTGGCGGTCCAGCTAGGAAAAATCTACCACACCCCTTGCCAGCTTTGGGAGGGCACAGCTCCTTCCAAGCAAATGACGTCACTGCCTACTAAGATGTGACGTCATTTCTCACAAAGCATGGAATAAATTAACAAAAAAACACAACAAAACGGCTGTAGAGATTTTAAGATTTTGTTAAGTTTTGAGATTGCCAGTGATAGAAGATTCAACAGTAGCATTTAAGCCTGGAATGCCAGGGTTACCTGGAACAAGGCCTTCTGTTGCTTTCTAAACAAGAAGCCCTTTGTGGGCCCTTTTGGTGAGGCACTATTTACATGACCAAGCATATAACAAAGCCTATCCTTCTGTTACAGATAGTGTCATACACTGACTAGGTACACACCAGCTCACCAGTACAATTGCAATATAATAGGGATAATGAGGCTCTTAAGCACTTCCTTTCAGTGTTACCAAGGTTTAATCAGAGAGTCTTCTAACTTGGAGAGCTTAGCAACCTATATCCCTTCTAATTTGGCGGGCTTCTCAAGCAAATAATTATTGGGGCAAGCCTGAGCGAGCCCCACACTAGCGAGTCGAACGAGGGCCCCCGCCTATATATATATATGTGCCGTACGTCTAAGCCCCTGTTCGTGGCCTAAATAGCCAAGACATGGCTGCTTTCGTAGGCCTGGCTATGCGGTGCTAATTCCCTTTCATCAGCGTCCATTTTGCTGAGCTGTGGAAAAAATTTCATTGTCCAGCAGTCATATTTACTATCGACGATGGATTCGGCGCAAAAATCTTAGATACAAGTGTTCCTTCTACAGTAGAATCATCCGAGCACGCTGCAGTTCACCACTGCCACACCTTCACCACTCTTCTTGTTCCTTTCTAAATCGCCCCGCAGCTTTGGTTTGAAAGAGACCATTCTCACAGTCTGATTCCCGTCGCTGAGCTTCCCTTCAAAGTATTTAACACCAACTTTCCCACTACAGCCTTTTACAGGGGGACAACTCGCCAACGATCATTCCATGTACCGTCGCTCCTTTCGTCTCGCACACCTCCGATATATCCATCTGGCTAGACTTGCTGGCCATTGCTGCCGCAGTCCTCTTCAGTCCAGAACTACCTCACACTTCCGTTACCTTGCACCTTGTGACTCTGCACTAACTCTGTGCCAATGCGCCGACTATAGTTAATACCCTTCCAGTGACAATCTAGACTCATTTAGTGCCAAGGCCGTCCAGTCTCGTGAACCAGACTCCTGAAAGGTTCGAAGAACTGTCAGGGGTCTGGTTCACGTTCACAAGACTAGACGCCGTCATGGCTCCTTTTTCAATTTGGCATTACAGGGACGCAATTCGCATGCTTATGTATTGTATTCGCAATTGACTCAGCTCAGGGTCACCCCACGATGATTAGCATCTGCCTAGTAGTTTGCTATAGAGTCAAAGATGAATCTTACTTCTTGGTTGCTGGAGTACTGCTATAACACAGGTCGGTTGTATAAGCAATGGAAAAGAGACCACAATCTATGCCACCTCCCTAAGGTTGCATTTTCTGGAGCTCAAAAACTACATAATCGTCCTTTTTTGAAGGGTGTTGGATGTATTAGGTGAAAGGTTGACAGTTGAATTGATGCTATCATAGACTCTGACAACATTATCTTTGACATCCTCTACTGTCAGCCAATGGCATTTGTCATTGTGCAGAACATGAATAAAGGGGGGATCTGCTTTGTTAGCCTTTTATCAGCTGCGTTAAAGTGTAAACGGTATCCCCCTTATCAGCCGATAGCCATTATAGTGGTGCAAGAATGTAAATGACATTTACTGACCGTTATACAAGCTACTTTCGGTATTATTCTTTTGGGCTTCCTTAAAACAAACTTCGCTGAACATTAAAAAGAATGGAGTTCATTTGGCTGAGAAATGCTAAGTATACTAAGCCTGCCTCAAGGTGGCCATTTTGGTTCCTTTATATTCTCATGTAAAGTTCCATATATCTTGCGTTTTTTTGCTTACATTTGCATTATCCATATGTTAGGGCTATATCTTCCTATCCTTCATAATACGCTTATACTGTGCTATAAACTCATACGAAGCTTAAACTATTGAAAATCTATCAATTCGTATAAATTTTAATATGATCGGACGATTTTATAACTTTGCGGCTGTTAACGGTCTAATCAATTTTGAGCCACTATAATGGCTATCGGCTGATAAAGGGTTAAATGACAAATTCTGACAAACTAAACTGGCTGCAAGCCATTAACATCTGGAAACTGCTTGCGAAGGAGCTCCTGGGCTAGATGGATGTGAGTGTCTGTCATATTTTTGTGCTGCTGAATAATGTCAGGCTCCTCTTTTGTCAATTAGGAATGGTATCCTCTGTCTTTCGTTTCTTATTTTTAAGGTCTGTTCGATCCCTCTGCCTTCAGTCTTGAGATTTGTGTTCTGTTGACATATTTAAAGAATTACATCACTTAGAGTCTTATCGCAAATGTACTGTCATGATTTGAGGTAGTTCAAACCTTAGCAACCTTGTTTAACTTCTGTATTATTCAGGGAAAAGGGAATAAGACGTAACTTCACATGAGTTTGGAGTGATTTGACAATTCTGAATCACATCAAACCACTGTACCTATCTGGGAAGGGAGTATTATTTACACCTTAGTTCAGGGTAGTTCACCATACAAAGCCTCTTTGAACTACTGTGCTCCAGAGTGACCATTTACTCTCAGAATAGTTTACATAAGTTTGGTGTGGTCAATGCAGTCTCAAATATGCAAGAGTCATGGTATTTTTCCTCATTTTCAATGTGTTGTGGAAAATCACAAAACTCTGATAATGCTGATGCACTTGCACTTTTGGGCTGATTGGCGTGATCCCTGCAGAGAAGAGAAGCCACTGTTATAGTAATAATGTCTCTGAGGCATCTACTTAATGTTTAAGGTATCTAATTTGGTCGAAACAGCAACACATACTCAAAGCAATATAAGCAAATCTTAAAATGAAAACAATATAGTCAATATTCTCTTTGTTGTGCAGTACTATGTAGTGGTTTGGAAGCTTTGAACCACCCCCGAACTTATGTAAAATGTCTGTCAATCACATTATGGTAAGCTGTCAAATTCTGTTCTTTTCAGCTTCCATTGCATTGACTCTTTGTAGTTAACCTGGGTTCCTTCTCCAGTACACGAAAAACGTATGCCATTGTTTTCATAAAATGTTGCTGCTTGCTGTCGAAGGACCCTCTTATCATTTGCAGTGAATCCAGAAGGATATGATTGCTCACTACATTGTAACTTAGTGCTTCGTATATATACAAGTTAAATAAAAACATTCAAAAATGAAGTTAAAAGTTGGGATGGCACTATAACAGTGATTGGCACATCTAGAAAAAGTAACGAAACAAGAAAGTGATCATATGGTAAGGCTAACATTGCAGAAGTGGCATACTGAAACTTAACTATACACATCACTTCTATGTTTGGGCGCATCATGGATATACTAGAAGTAGGGACCTAGTAGTTTGACCTAACTAACCCGACGTCGACGCGCATGAGTTCTGTCTACTACATTCGTTTATGTACCTTTTTATAGGTAAATCTGATGTAAAAAAGAATGTTAAGATTAAGATTAAGGACATGAGTGAATTCAAAGGTTAGCTACACTGACCTTTCATTGAAGAGATATCTCATTATGTGTATCATATTATGTGTGTGTAGTGGAGTATGCTTTATTGACTGCCAATCCAACGGAGCAGTCTGCAGTTAAGAAACTGATCGGTGTTGGGGATTACGTTCCTGAGAGATACGCTGGCGAAAATAGAGGAGCGTATACGTGCGAGGAAGATTCAATTTTGCAATTGAAAGTTGAACTCCTTTCTATAGAAAGCTCCTTGGGAATGCCATTTGATGCTTTTCAAGTTAATGGGAAGAATCTGATCCACGTTCGATGCGCCGATATTGGCTCTGGAGGTCCTGGCGGTTCTCTGGTGACAACTACACAAATTTTAGCTTGGGCAAAGAAATACAAGTGGCCTTTGAAAATGATATTTTGTGTCGGTTGCTGTGGATGTCCTGAGAAGTGTAAGGTAGACCGCGGATATGTTATCCTTAGCAAGGAAATCAAAGATTACAATCGTGGTCAGATGATTCAAGAGGCGCCCAATAGCCAAGAGAGCCAAGACATGCCTACGAATGTTGAATTTCAGCCAATTCATTATCAACAGAATATTGATTGGTTTGGCATACTCCGAGACAAGAAGAACACAGGAGAGGGTGATAAAGCAATCCCTTTTAAAGAGGCTCTCACAACTTATTCAGGAGATTTTGTTGTTAAGAGCTCAGAAAAGGCCAGTGAAATGGCAGCAGGTAATAACCCCAAGCCGGTTATGGTTGAAATGGAAGGAAAAGGCATCGCTGAGGCCCTGGAGGTTGCAAAAAAGCTGGAAATACTACCAGAAACCACCGATTTTATAGTTGTAAAAGGTATTTCAGACTGGTGTACCCCATCTGATAAGAAACAGAGTGCTTGTTGTCGCTTCTTTACCGAAAGGCCTTTGAATGTATCTCCAGAGAAACGGCAGCACATGGCAACTATACAATCAGCCACACTTGTGCTGAGGGCCATAGCACAACTCTGAAATACTTATTTTTGTACTAGTTTCAATATACCTAGCTAGATGTAATACAATAGGATATGATTATCTACAATTTATACTCTATAGATAGTGCAACTGAAATATTTTTGTACTAGTTCCATTTTCGTTCATTTTGTAATAAGCTTTTGTGTGCAATTAAAGAATACATTAATAACATTACTTTACATTACAGTTCATTGCTGAAAATCAAAAGTGATACGTCAATCAAATGAGATATTATACGTATATACACACACATATATATATATAAATCTTCTAACAATACATATCCTTGAAAATACAGAGACCTACAAAATAGAGAGAAGAGGGAGAGAGGGAGAGAGTTAGCAGACAGATCACAAGATGTCACAGAGCAAGGATTACCTGATGTGTCCATGTGAGCGCAGTGGCTGCATGTTAGACATAGGTGCCCTCTGCAGCTGAACTGGAAGGTCCCCTTAGGTTGAGCATCGGGTCAACTATCTCCAGCGTCTCCTGATGAGGGTCAAGGTAGTTCTTACGAGGTCGACCAGCAGGTTGCTGATCAGTTCTGCCCTGCAGCATACTCTGGCTCCGTCCTACCTGGGGGGAGGGGGTCCGGCCAGGTGTGATATAGGGTGCACTTGTACGAGTGGAGGCAGGGGGGCGTATCTGTGGGTGTGGCACTGCAGTGTTGCTCCCCGGAACTGAAACTGGATAGTCACGAGTGGCTTGAGCATAAGAGAATGTTCTGGGAATCATTCCCATGGAGTGGTCAAAGTCATCTCCGTGAGAGGGGGCAATGTAGCTCCTGGTTTTGGAGGAGCCATTAACATTGTGCCTGGAGGAGGTGCTGGGGGACTGCCTGCCAGCCCCCTCAAGAGTCTGGCGGCCATCTTGTCTGGGAGATTGACGCCCCGTCATCTCCTGCAGCAGGCGGCCATCTTGTTTTGATAGGTGATGAGTGTCCTGACTGACATAGACGCTGAGAATATCATCGGTGAGGTTGACTGTCCTCATACTGGAGAGAGAGCTACTTTGGGATTTTCCCGAGAGGAATGTCGTTGAAGCAGTGGGAGAACTGTCATCACTTGAATGTCCATGAAAGAAGAATGAGTTACCAGAGGTTGGAGATCCAGGGTCTGGCTGAAGGTTACTGATGCCATCCTGGGGAATTCCCCCTCCTTCAGTCAGCGAGAGGAGGGACCTGGCCTTTGACCTCTGAGGCTGTGGTGTGGAGGTCATCAGTCGGTTACTAGAGGAAGTAGCAGAGTGTGGCTTGAAGGATGGTTTGCCTTTTATAGTAAATATTTCGTTTAGTGCTCCTGTAGATTTGTTGAGGGCTCGAGAGTTGAGCATTCCGTGGGACATTGTGTACACTTTGCTGTTGACCGGCAACCTACTGGAGTCAAACAGCATCTCTGCAAGACAGCTGTCATCCACAGAGGTTGGTGGGACTGCCTTCTTTTTTGTGTTCCTAGGCAGAGTACCTCCTTGAATCTCTATTAGTGGGAGCATACAGTATATATGTATAGCGCATTCATATGTCCATGTAGGGAATAGGAAAATTAAAGGGTTTTACCATAAGTGGGTGTGGCCAGATGGAATTTTGATGTCTTGGAGTTGTAAGGTTTCCCATCTCTAGATATGTCTAGTTTTTTTTGCAAATCAAACATCTAAAGATTCCAAAAAATGTATAATGGATCTTCAATGGTAACTGTTACCATGGTTACCTTTTCTTGCTGTTCCCTAAGTTCCTTCTTACGTTCTCTTCGCAATTGTTTGTTTTTAGTTTGTTCCAAAAGTTTCTTTTGAGCATCAACAATTGTACGCTTCAGTTCCAATTCTTTTTCTAAAGCACTGACATTCTAAATTCAAAATGGAAATGGAACCTTAATTTTTGAAATGGATCATGGGACATCAATAACTTTGTCACCTGAGCAATACAAAACCCTGAATGCCTTATATGGCAGTAGGTGGAGAGTCACACTTACAGGGGGTCCATCCAGGAGGTCCCTTGAGAACTTGTACTGATTCCCTTGAACCTTTTGGGAAAGAGCTTGTAGCTCTTCTTCCGTCATCCCCTCTGGTCTCACTCCAGTCAATTGCTACAACAACAGAGAGGAGGAGAGTTGTACCAGAACACGTCTTGTAGAGTGTAAGCTGATCTACCAAACAACAGTATCACTAACTACTTCAAGCAATTGTGTATGCTCTAGTAGAGCATTGCATCACTCACTATTTCCTTTGCTTGCAACTCCTTGTAATCTCTTACGTGTCTCTCCAGTTCCTCTGTGAGAGATGCTCGTTTGGTGATTAGTGCCTGCAGCATCTCGTCCTGAGCCTTCCTAGCGACCTCGTGGGCTTCAGCAGACACTGGTACTGCATACAGTACAGGGAGGAGGAGGAAGGACAGTGAGTGGGGTAACAGGGAGAGGGAGACGTAAGGGAGGAAGGAGAGGAAGACGTAAGGGAGGAAGTAGAGGAAGACGTAAGGGAGGAAGGAGAGGAAGGGAGGAGAGGAAGAGGAAGAGGGAGGGAGGGTAGGAAGAGGAAGGGAGGAGAGGAAGAGGAAGAGGGAGGGAGGGTAGGAAGAGGAAGGGAGGACATTATATTATATTATACAGTACATATACTGTGGTACTATATACTATATATACAAAACTCCATCTCACATAACGAGTAGAAATTTACCTTTATTAGAAGCGTATGATGTTTGGGAGCGTTCCGAGTGGCCCGAGGCTACAGAGTTCATGCTATTGGTGGATTCTGAGGGACTGACACGCCCACTTAGAGATATACTCAGATGGGACACAGATCCGGTAGTAGATTTGTAGGGACCTCCGCCATTTCTATTCAACATTTCCATCACCTCTTCATCAACTGAGGCAGACTGTATGGGGGGCTATAAATGGAACAACAGACAAGATGGCCACTTAGAAACATACGTAGCTCCTGTTAAATGGTTAATTAAGTTATACTTGAGAGGATGTGAAAGTGAAATATCAGAGCCTCTCGCTGCTCAGCATGTCCACTAATTAGTCACTAATGTAGGCTAAAGTACCTTCTCACTAATGTAATAAGCGTTTCCATAGAAACTGAATCAATAACAACTACCATTACAAGTGTAGCTAAGGAGAGTGAGGAGACATGCCATGGCAAGATCACTATGACAACGGACATCACTATGACAACATGAAAAACTATGAGAGTGACATCACTTTGATCACACTTATCACTATGGCAACAATATAAGAATATTAGTGCTGACTGGTGTCTCAAAGGGTCACTGTTGCTATGGTAACCATCTCACCTGTCCTCTCCTCTTTTTAAAGAAGTTATGCTGGTCCTTTGCCATTTGCCAAATGACAGTTGCTTCTCGAGTGGAGGAGGAGTAGTAGACGTGAGAAGAGTTGTTACTGACTTTTGGCAGTTCAGCAATGTCAAACCAAAATTTGCGATCTTTGTATGTCACGTTGTTCAGCTGTCTCCAAGGGTACTTCTACATGATAGAGTAGTCACATGGTGGTCACATGACGGTCACATGACTCACCTCTGCTGGGTGGTGTTTGTTGTTAAGGTGGTATATGGACACTCCCTCTCGTCCGATGCCTACACTGTAGTACACTTCTCTCTTATCTCGCACCTTAAACAAGTGAAGGCCATAGCCAATAAAAGACTGTACTATTTCAATATACCTACACACAGGAATAATAATAAATACATACATACACTGAGGAATATTCATATAAACACTCTGTCCAGTCAAAAGTGAAACTACTACTATTCAACACATTGAAGAGATACAGCTATATTAAGCTACATAGAGATATGTACAGCTATATTAAGCTACATGTAGTTGGAGAATGAAATCCATTAAATATACCCAAAAGATGTTGAAAATAATTGTAAACTGAAGCCATTAAAGTGTCTTCAATCTGTTATCAAAAAGTGATGAATAATGTCAACTTTAAGTCACAGGTGTCTGGTAATTAATTAGATTACTCCATTAATCATTGAAATGTTTATGTCATTGGCTGTTCCTTCTTGTTGGACCACACCTGACCCACCTACCTAATAAGAGCCCACCTACCTTATAAGAGCCCACCTACCTTATAAGAGTCCCACCTATCTAATAAGAGCCCACCTACCTAATAAGAGCTCACCTACCTAATAAGAGCCCCACCTACCTAACAATAGACTCTGCTCTAGACAACCCTTTCATGTTTTTGTAGATGCTGACAATCCTTGTTTCACTGCAGTAGAGAGAGAATTACATAAACCAGCCTCACATAGCCTCACATAGCCTCACATAGCCTCACATAGCCTCACATAGCCTCACATAGCCTCACATAGCCTCTGAGGAATGTCACCATATCACACATACCAAGTATCCTGTCCAACTTCATTGAGGACCGATTGAGGAACTACTTCTAGCTTCTTTAAACACTTTCTAGCTTCTTCTTCACCACTGTCTTCAGAATAGTCACCATATCTTGCCTGAAGGATCGACAGGAATTACACGTGTATATACATTATATTACAAGAATATACAAGAGCATACAAGAGTATACAAGAGTATACAAAAGTATACAAGAATATACAAGAGTATACAAAAGTATACAAGAGTATACAAGTGTATACAAGAGTATACAAGATATGTGTGTACCTGCATGACACAAGCTGCCAGGCTGCAGATGTCATCAGTTGAACTGACTAAGTTACCCTCCATGATGGCCTTTATCGTCTGATTGTAGTACATCTCCAAAACTGCAGCATTTTGGATCTGACGATAGTCCTCCACATAGAACCTACAGCACAGGTGGGCGTGGCACGAGGGCACAGGTGGGTGTGGCACGAGTGCTCAGGTGGGCGTGGCACGAGGGCTCAGGTGGGTGTGGCACGAGGGCACAGGTGGGTGTGGCACGAGGGCTCAGGTGGGTGTGGTGCGAGGGCACAGGTGGGTGTGGCACGAGGGCTCAGGTGGGCGTGGTGCGAGGGCACAGGTGGGTGTGGCACGAGGGCACTGAAACAGTGGTGTTTACCTCACTCCGTAATGGAGAATGAGAGGGTGAGGGTGTTTGGGAAGGTCGTGGTGACTGTCTAGAACATTTCGTGACAAGTCCAACCAATTCTTCCATCCCTCTTGACTGCAGAGGAGAAAGGTATAGCATGGAATGATTAGTGTTACATCACCATGTGACATCATGAGGTGATGTCAGGACAGTGTACTTTGTGCAGGAAATGATAGCTCAGTATAATGTAGTCACTAACTTCATATATAGGCCAAAAAAATTTCTATTTTCATCCTTCTTTAGACCAGCATGCGAAGATGCTATGTCTAAAAGTGCTTCAACGGAGAGAGAGCTCTTTGGGGGGGATAGGGAGAGGGAGGAGAGGGAAAGGGAGAGAGTTTAAAACAATTCTACAGACACTAAACACACAAATTTACTTAACAATGCTTCAGAACTGATCAGATCTGGTTATAATGTATATTGTTTACCTGTTACTTAATTTCAATGTAATATATATTCCTTTATTTTTGGCTCTCTGTATATCAGTGAATTATTAAAGATTTGGTAATTGTTTCAGTTGTATCTTGAGGTTACAGTGTAAAATATTTACCCACGAAATTTCTAATGAGATAAAACAAATATTAAGTAAATATTTCATCTGTTTCTGCCTGGTCATCCACTTATATATATTAAAAATGAGAGCTGAAGGCATTAGTAGCAATCGTTACTTCTCAAGAGACTCTAAAAGGTACAGCCTGCATGCAGGATTGCAGTATTGCAGGATTCACAGAAGATCCAGATAAAGAAAAAGACAAAGACTCACTGATGAAGGGTGGAATTCCCAGAAACGGCTGTCTGACCCAGTGGAGAAGAAGAGGAAAGAGGGAAGAAAAGATTCCTGTATCTTCATCCAAAGCTCTCTTCAGGTTTAGTTCCCCTATAGGCTCTTTTTACAGAATAGGCATATAGCATGTAGGAAAATGGTATCTTAGATTTTTCATGCATGTCATTAATTGTGAGTGCAGATTTCAGCAGAAGCAGAATTCGAGATCTGCTTTTGTATATACAACACTGCCAGTGATACAAATTAACTATATAATTAAATTAACTACTAGCTCAATCCATCAACCCAACAAAGACTTTAACTACTTTACTCATGCATACTCATGCATACTACAGTACATATGAAATGAACCTATGAAGCAGAGCAGAGGTACAAATATATGTATCAACACAAGGATAAAGAAAAGAAGTAATTCAAGTGCAGGTTCCTTCAAAAGTGCTATGAAATTGTATTTCGCTTGAGGCCATGGATCTAAAGAAGTACCACTATGTTTTTGTTTTAAATTTGAACTGTTTTATAGCTGTTTCCTCTTCTTTAATGGTTGAGTAGGGCACACAATATATAGTATAAGATTAGTATACCCAAAGGCAGGATATCGATGATCTTCACATGCTAGATCTGTACGTACATACGTATACACTGTACATGCATGTAGATATATCTAGATCTGTCACTGCTTAAAATGTGCTAATCTACCAAACCAGCTTGAATCGAATTGTCCTGAACTTGTTATATGTATATGGTTGATAATTCATGACAAATTCAGAGCAATATTAAACCTACCTTTCAAAGATAGCTAAAATATTGCGGATAAAATGAAGAACATTAGTACTACACTGTAATGGGAGAATGGTGTATGGACTTGCATAAACCATTGTATGGTGTTTATGCATTAAATATACTTCTCAATTATTACAAGGTAGGATATAAATAGGGGGATGTGGGCTTTTATATGAAATTTAAAGTAGGCCCTACACTGATAGTTACTGTTACACAAGCCAAGTAGGCAAACTAAAATTATGCAGTTGAAGCAGAGACACAAGGTTCTTGTTATGAGGTTTGTAGTAGTTGTACAAGAATTGATAAGTCATGTCTGTCATGGGCGCATATGGTCGTCCTTTTCCAGAACCCAAACACTGAAGTTTGTCCTTCACAAGTCTGCAATAGTACCCTTTTTGGACACTAAATCTATGAAAATGTTTTAATAATAACTCTTTAATAAGAAATATTATATATACATATAGTTCTATGCAGTTAAATAAGAACATTAAAGTATAAGTTAGAAGTAGAGAGAGATGGCAATGCTAACAAGAGTGACTAACACATCAGGAAAATATCAAAATAAGATAAGATTAACTATACAGAAGTGGCATTTTGAAATTTATGTCACCATACACATCACGTCTATATGTTTAGGGACACACAAACACAGAGTATCCAAAAACTCACTTGATATGTTGACCAAAATCAAAGAATGTCTTGACATTAAAACCAAGGAAGTGCTGAATTTTAGTTAACTCAAGAACAGGATTGTTCTTCAGTACATCTCCGTCTACTAGATAAAGCTATATACGTATAAAAGACAATACATCTATCAAATTTAAAGAATGTGGCAGCCCCTAAAATGAGAGCTAAGTACAGCATATGCAAGGTAATTATGTAAAGATGAATAATAAAAGGATATCATAATCATCGGATAACACTAAACCATAAAATTTGCTGTCTACATTATCTCATAACATAATAGCTCTTACATAGGCATGAAAGTAAGTTTATTGTGAGCACTTAGTCATGCAACAAAATAGCATCCACCTGAGCTGCTATTTTCAAACCACAGGTCTTTAGATTCATTTGTATTTGAAGGCAACCATTCATGTGTATCATATTGATGAACTCTAAGGAGAACAAAACAGCTGTCTGCGATTCTTTGGTGCTTGCCATATGCTAGGTGACTGGGAGGAAATTACTAAGTCTACCAGCCACAATAAGACTTCCACCATTGCAATTATTTGGTGTGATATTCAATGATTATCCATCTTTACAAAAGAACATACATTTATAATGTCTTCAATGTCTATCTCATTACCACATCTTCGAACCGATTGGAATCCAAAGCCTACCTGTTTGGGACTATATCGTAGCAGCCATCTTTGAATAAGTTCAAAATATAACCCTGGCTTGATACAGTGATCTTTTAGAGCATTCACAGACTCACAATATCTTCAAATTTCATGCTCAGAGCTATTGGATCCTTGTGAACTTTTACATGCTAAATTACAAATAAACACAATTTCTATGTAATCAAGTATAGAAAAGTATGAAAATTAAATACAGGCTATAAAAACATTAACATATTGATCTGTATGCAAAGCGCAGTATACACAAATGAGATGGTATGGAGTACAAACTTGTCCTATGCATTATGGTGAACATATGTGCAGTTTTGGAGAATTATCAACACTACTTTTAAAACTGGTGTGGACATTTAAAACCAGTCCTGGTGAAGTAACTCTGGGTCAAAAGTCCAAAAAATGGTGTAGTGCACATTGTAAAGTGTAAATTGAATAAAAAATCAAAAATATAGTTAGAAGTAGGGATGGCAGGTAAGAGAAGTGATGTGTATGCTTAAATGTTAGTATACTGTTTCTGTAGCCTTAAGACATGATCACTGTCTTGATTTGATACTATTTCCATCTCTATTTTAACTAATTAACTTGCATTCCACATTTACTTGATAATATTATTTAAATTAAAGGTTTCCTTAACAGTGACTTGAGAAACTTTGCCATCAAGTACGAAGTAGTCCCGTGAACCAGACCCTTTTCTCTAATAGCTTCCTAACAGGAAGTGGCAAGAGGTTACAGGGCTAATGCCACTTATATATATGTGATTAATGTCACATCACAGGGACTATATAGGTGAACAATTAATACCACTAAAGTGCAACCGATTAATGCCTATCAACATATCCTCTTAAGGCTGAGTTCGAGAAGGGACCATTTATTAACTTGGTAACATCTGAAATAGCTATGGCAGAAAGAAAAGAAGAGAATCAAATAGGTAAGTTTAATTCTAAGGTAAGTTACTAACTAATTTCTTTAGACTCTACACACCATACATGTGTAACTTGTATTTCTACAACTCTGCATGTGTTCTTTTATCAATAAAAATTACACTTGTTTAAAGGAAGTAAGCACAATCTGCAAATGGCTGAAGAAATCATGTAAGAAAGTGAAATATGAAGGTACCGCACAATTTAGACTGACCAAATACAATTCTCTTTTTCTTGACATAGAATATAACGAAGTTATTTCCTGAATTATGTGCTTAGGTATGAATAGGAATTACTTGATTGCAATCATAGTTCAAAGGCCTTAATTTTTGCAAAGGAGGGACATCAGTAGTAGTAAAGTTCATTCCAGTTGGGAAACCACATTCTAGTGTATACTCTTGGGTTAAGTATTTTTCTTATCTAAATTACATACATACCATAGGATCAAATTTCAGGTTTCATATGGAATGGAACCTATTTGAAACGTCTTGAATAGCCAAGTTTCAAAGGGTGCCTAATAGATAAATTTCATGGGTTTCAAATTTTAACAATCTCCTTTTCCAGTTTTATACGTACATACTTTCATACCTTTTGAAACCTGGTTGTTCAAAGAGTTTCAAATAGGTTCCATGCCTTCTGAAACCTGACATTTGAACCTATGGTAACAATAGTTATGTTCATGTACGTATAACTGCACTGTATCTATTTATACACTTTGGTCTTTAATGGCTTTCTAATCAGAAGGAGGAAAAGGGTCTGGCTAAACTGGACTACAGTCATAAGGAGAACCTGATAGCAGTTCAGTTAAATTAATGACAACTTAGTGATTTTGTTTGTCCATGTAAGTCTGTACCTTTGAAAAAAGAGAAAATGTGAATTTTTGGCCTATTGCTATTCAACCACTTAATTCGCAAATGTTGTAGAATATCAAAACATGTGTTCACAGTTAGAAACATGATAGGAAATATATCTTTGTTGCTTTTGAGGATCATACACAACACAGAATAAAACAGCCATATTTTTGGATAGTCCCTATGTATGTATATAGTACGTATGTAATACCATACATATACTCTCTGATACATATAATAAGTGTATATCAAATATGCAAAGTAATAACAAATAAGTGTAATGCAGGTGGACTGATAATATAATAATGAACATTTTTAAAATCCCTCAATAAACTTGTTAATCCTAATCTAAGTAATTTAGATATTACATTTAGGTAAACATAATATAATTGCATTTGCACAAACCTGGTAAAATAATTATAATCTTAGCATGAGGCAGCAAGGCTGATGCCCTTTGAGGAGCAAATTGTGAATTAAAATATGTTGCACTTTTCTCAAATAAAATCACTTCTGAAGAGTAATAAGGGAACTGGCGCATATACCTAGAATTAAACAGAACATAAAATTAAGGTATAAGTAACATTACAAAGTCTTTTTAAAAAGGTATTCCTCGCTGAGAACAAGATCAGACGCAGCCCTCTAAACATATCCACTTAAGAAACTGCAAACTTTGAACACACCCAAATAATATTTAATAACCACCAAAACTCACAGTCCATAAAGGAAACCTTTCATCTGGGTACCATGAAAAGTAAAGTTCCGAGAGAGTATTGGCAGACTCTTGCACCAATTTGAAATTGGTCCATCTGTTTATAAACTGAAATAACTCGTTAAACAACAGCATAGCTAACTAATCACCTCCATAATTGTTAAAATGAGTCATGAAAAACGTTATCTAGACAGATGAAATAGACTTTTCTAGAATTACGTATATTCACATGTACTTTGTTAAAGACTTACAGGATTAAATAATACTGCATGGAAGACCAAAACGCCTTGTCCTGAATTGAGTAACTTGTTGCCATCAACATCAGCTAGGTAAGTGTGCATAGAATAAATGCCACAGTTGTGACGAAGCAATACCTAAATCATTTTAATACACAACTCACATAAAAATGCAGGTAAGACAATTAGTTCCTTGTACAAAGTTATTAAGTGTATTTACAAAGGTTTAACTAGTATACATAATCAGATCTACATATCAAATGACAAACTTTAATGCCTTTAAAAATAAAGCCTTTTCTCTCCAACTGTGGATAAGAATCACGATACTCAGTTGTCGTTGTAACCGTGATTCCCCATACTTCAGACCAGGCCTCATACAATCTGTCATATGCAGGATAGATCCCAGAATGAAAAGGAGCCACTGCATATCCGGTAAATTTATCAAGGATACCTACTCTCTAAAAGGAGAAAAGTTAATACACTAAGTTGCATGTATACAGGTCATCACATAAAATCACAAAAGATTCTTGCTTCAACATTGAAGCTCTAACTTACATAATGAATAAAGGGAGTTAATTGCACTTGGCCTGTGCAAAGGCACGATGATCAGCAAAAATAATAATCTACTCTACCTCCCAGTGATTATATATTATTCATAGCCTTTGCACAGGCCAAGTGCTATTAACTCCCTTTATTTATTGTGAGCGCTCAGTCTTGCTTAGACTGCAGCCTCCATCTTCACTTATTATGAAACCACAAGTGTTGCACTTGTGGTTGATTAATAAGTGGAGGCAGTCATCCAACTCACCATCATTGAAGTGTACCACACTGATGAGCCCAAATGAGGGCGAAACAGCTGTCCGTGGTTCTTTGATGAATTTTATCATCTTGAATGACTGGGAGGCGATCACTGGCTGCTAATTTAATAGGACTTCAGTCCCCCAACCAAGATTAGACTTCGGTCACTTGGCTGGTTGGCGTAATACTTTCCAGTGATTATTACTTTGCTTATTAACTTACATTAAGTAAGAAAAACATATGCAGTTCAAACCTAGTTACCCAAGAAAAATGAAATCTATAGTATGAACAAGTTGTTGTGACAATTACACATAAAAATAAAATACTGATTATTTTAGTGTACTAAAAGAGGCATGAAGGCTGTGACACTTGGACATAGCATTGTCCTATATGTGGAAATTGTACAGGGATTGAAGAAAAGGTGAGTAGGATTAGGAATAAAGGTGACACATCAACCAATTCTTCTACAAGTTAACACTGACTGAATTGGCACAGAAAGTTAAATCAATTGATGGGTGTTGTGCACATGTAAATATACGTAAATAGGAACCTCAGCAAATGCCTTGTTTTTTTTCAAATTATCCATAACTTCATCAATGGATTTTCTCTTTACGCAATTGATATGACTGTACGTATGAGGAAACCACCAAAAATCATCTTTATGTTGAAGCAGCAAATGATTGCCTACGTATATAGAGAAGAAATTCTATTTTTAACAAAAGACTCCTTAGTCTAAGCATAAAGAATGAAGTAGGTTATAAGTTAAAAGATTATTTTAAATTCACCTTTTACTTCTAGATTGCCTTTGTCCAAGCCAGACCCAACAAATCCAAGGTTTAAATGAAAGTTTGAAACAATATTTCTTGAAGCTTTCTGAAAATTCAATACATTCTACAACAATGCATACAAGTACAGAGCTGTTGACCTATCAATCTTTACAGTATTCTATACAGAAGTCAAACAATACGAGCACATACAGCAGTACCTTAACATGCCTTTCAGACAGTCTTGTTCCCTCCCTTCCTATAAAAGTGTCATCAACATCTACTGTGATAAATCTTTTAAGGGGATCAAATGGAAATAAGTTGGTGGGGCTGCAACTAGGTAACCAGTCATAAACTAAAAGTGAAGTGGGAAAGGTGTCCATTTCTCCACTGACAATCAGTTTTTAAACACCATCTATTAAGCCTTTATCACATAAAATTATAGAAAACTCGTAGCTCATGACTGGATTATTCAGAGAAGTTTGGTTCATTAAAAGTCTGATGGTGGCTAATGGAAGGAAGGTTGGATGGTTACTAAACATCAAAGTCCCCTGCTGTAGAGTAGACAAAGAAGTATAAACTGTACTTCCAGGTTTGGTTGCCACTAGAAACTTGTCAGATGTCACATTGAGAATGTAACCAAATGACTCTTTCAGTGGATCTACTTTATCTAAAGATGCAAAATTGATCCAAAAGAGAGCTTTTTTAGAAGACAATTTGTCCTTAACTGCAGTGGACCAGCGTTTAGTAAAGGTCATACGATGGTCAGGTGATGCTACTTCTGAGGCTGAAATCACTATTGTTGCATTTACATGTCTACAGTAAGAATGTCTTCAAAAATGTCACTCTCCATGTGCAGTAGAGTTTGAATACTAGCAAAAGCAACTAGAGCATAGGAAGCTGAACACTCCATATCACTCCCTGTATAGCTGTATAAACGTAGTGCCTGCCGAGAATATACGTAATATACAACTACTGACAACTTGAAATGTTTATAAAATTTCTTTAAAGACTGCAGTTCAGAAAGTTTGGAATATACTACAAGTATTTGGGGCCGCACGGTACCATTAAATGAGGCCCCCCTCTCGTTCTTGTCTGAAACAGTAGGTGATGCAAACAGCCGATCGCGGGGAAATTGCTGATGGAGTTGAATACGCCGCTCATTGGGTGCGCTACTCAACCAAAACATGAGTGACAGGGAGACGGTAAGCAATGCAAATACAATGTACTTCCACAACTTCTTCATGCCCATACCTTAAAGAAGACACATGCATATTTCGGAGGACTCGCTATCCACAAGATATAGACTGCACTTAGTACCGCGTGGCTCAGACCTGGTCTCGCAACAGAAACTTTCCAGACCAACTATTAAATGGGAAGGGACGCCATTTGTAACTGTATCTAAGGCCTTGCATTGCCGGATATCTACCTCGGATATACGGATATATGGCCGCGTGGCCACAGCATATCTGAAGTAGAAAGGATTCCGCTGACTGACAGACAGGAAAATGCTTCTTAGCGTTTTGGTTTTCTTGACAAGTAGTTTTTCCTTTTTAGTTCGCAAAAAGTCAGAAGAAGAAAACGTTGATGGAGGTTTGTAGCTAATACACTGATACATTATCTTCAGAGATCTTTGAATGAACAAAGAGTAAGACAAGTACTATAGGGTGATTGCGTAGCATAGTTGCTAACTATTACTGGTAGTGTAAACATCCTGTGATGCTGTAGTCTTTTATCTCAAGGGTACTGTAGTCATCTAGCCTTCTAGTTCCGTTAGTAATGTGTATATGGTATTGTACAGATCTTATAAGGATTTTGACTCGAGCGTAGTTAAATAGCATTGCGATCTTATACCTCGACACAATTGTGCCATATCCCGGAGAGCTGACGATAAACCAGCGAGAAAGGTCGAGAAAGGGTGTACTTAAACAGAAAAAAAACGCAGAAGTAAGCCGAATTTACATCTGCTAAACGAGTGATCCTCAGTCGCATCCACCATTTTCCCTACTCACATTTTCCTAAAGTGGGACTGTCACCAGAAATTTGGTCCTGAAAACATGGGTCCCCGGATTAATATTTCTTAAAACTGTTGGTCCTACCGTGCAAAAAGTGGTCCAGGGCGGCCATGCGTTGATCGTCCTACCGTCCTGCATGGGACCAATTTTTTTAAGAAAAATTTTGGTCCCCGGATTAATATTTCCTAAAACTATTGGTCCAACCGAGCGAAAAGTGGTCCAGGCGGCCATGCGTTGATCAAGACCATTTTGGCTGCCAACTTGTATTTGTTGTGCGTGTACAAATCTAGTCAAAATCCAAATATCGTTGTGGGGATGAATCTAGAAAAATATCCATTTGTTGTGTGTGTACGTACGAGTCTAGTGTAGTTGTGGAGGTGAAGCTTTATTGAAACATCCATTTTTTGTACATGTATGTGCCCAGTGTATGAGTCTATGTAGTAACTTATCAATTTGGTGTGGGGCGAGTCATGATTAGACTGTGAAATATCCATTAGTTGTGCATGTACAAGTCTTAGTATTGTATCAATTTATTGCATGTGGGGGTGAGTCTTTAAGTTGGGCTCTATCCATTCATTGTGCATTTTGTTCAGCTCAATTAGGAGACATGAATGGTTGGGGTAAACATGATATTTCAGATTATAGTAAAGTATTAATTATAAGATTAAACAATTGGTACTGTTATCATACGGTGAAATTAATGATCAACATGCAGTTTAATTACAGTCTTTACAAAACCAAGGTTTATCAGTGTAGTTTAGCACTGACTGAGTGGCAGAAACACAATTCACATGGGAACCAGTCCTTGCAAGCACTGCACTCAATCATCTGAATGCCCTCATCAGGCGCATCAAATTATCATCAAATAGGAGCTTTGATGGTGATTCCCCTAAGCAAAGTGCTGTGGCGTAAGCTGTAGCATACACTCCACAGTCACTGCTATTCTGTTGCATGCTAACTTTAGGAAACTTTAAGGTGATCACTTCCTCATCAGTCTGAAGTATGGAAGCAATCTGCTGTTGGATAGAATCTGATGCCCTATAGTATAAGCTGTCAAAAACAAATACCTCAGGGTGTTTTGCACCAATGGTGCTGATAGTTATCCAGTGATCCTTTCCATTATGGAGGATTTGAATGAACTCCTCAAGCATGACATTGAAGTTATACCATGGCCCAAGTGAAACAGATTGAAATCCAGGGATCCCAAATTGTTGACTCAGGATGTTTTGAGCGGCATCAATAATATCACCATGCAGCCAGCCTGTTGGTGATTTGATGACTGCTCTGTCTGCTGTAGAAAGTTTAACAATATTATTGTCAACCCAAAGCAGCTTCTTGTGCTGTACCCTAATGTATCCAGATGCCTTCTTAGGGCTATATGCTAAGTTAATGACTTTTTTGGGCTGGACTGTTTCACTTTGCTCAGCTGTTTGACATTCATCATAAGTTCATGTGCAGCATGGTTTTGGCCCTTTTCAATGAAATGTAGTTTGCATTTCACAGGGGATCTAGTGAACATGGAGCCAGAAGGCTGGTTGGTTCTTTTTTCTATCACAGGAGAGCTAGTGAGGATGTGTTGGTCTACATCTTTCAACAGGGAAAGGTTCCTCTCGGTGGAATATGGTTGGGTTCCTATCACTGGAGAGCTAGTGAAGATGGGCTGACCTATATTTTCTACTGAAATGGACAGGTTCAAATTTCTCTTGGCGGAAAGTTCTGCGTTAGATGATGTTGGTGGTGGTGGTGGTATGCTCTCTTCAAGCTGGAAACTGCAGCCAACAAAGGCCGGTTCTAATGGCTCAATTGATAGATGATCTAGTGATGGTTTAAAAGCTGAATCATGATACCGATTTGAAATGCTGACAGTTTCACTGTTCTTGTTGTCTTGTGGTAATTCTCTCTCTGTAGGTGGCTTGTCCATCTGGTAGTCAGTTGGGCCTGGCTTGTTGTATAGCTTGAGGTGACTCCCAGTTGCTTGGATGGTGACTCCCTGATTGTCAGTAATTGCAGGATCTGCCAACCTGTAGGTCCCATGTGGTAGCACACTGTGGATGGTATATAGACCCAGAAATCTAGCTTCCTCCTTTTCTCTTCTTACGAGTAAAATCTTTCTTTAATACTAGCTGTCCTACCTTATAGTGCATGGGGTTTGCATGCTTCTTGTCATACACTTCTTTTTGCTTTTCTGAGCTTTCAGAATGTTCTGCTTTGCCTCTTCCAGTTGCTTCGTTCTACTACCAGTTAGTTGTTCCAAATCTGGCTCTTTACAGTTAAAAAATCCCTGGCTCTTTCTTCAGGGCTTGCTTTTTGAAGATTAATATCAATTGGAATTGTTGCATGGCGACCAAACATCAGCTCAAATGGAGTGAAGCATGTAGATTCATGTCAAGATGTATTATATGCAAACGCACAAGTGTCCAAAAATGAACTCCAGGAACTCTTCTTTGATTGCACAAATTTCACCAGCATATTTTGCAATGTCTGGTTAAACCGCTCATCAAGACCATTAGCCTGTGGATGATAAGGTGTTGTTAGTCTTCGTGTAATACCCAAATTAGTTGCTAGGGACCTGTCAACTACATTGTTAAATTCACGACCCTGATCAGATATCACCACTTGGGGTATACCAAAGCGCATGAAAACCTTCACAAAATAAAAATGTGTACAATGTTATGCATGCATGCACTCATATCATATAAGAAGCCATTACTTATATATATGTAATAATGGCTTTTTATACCATGCATTTAAAATACACACCTTGAAAAGTACTGTTGCCACTGAACTAGCAGACTTGTCAAAAGTTGGAATTGCTTCCACCCACTTAGTAAAATAATCACTGATAGTGAGGATGTAGTGACTCCCATCATCAGCTTCTGGACACAGTGGCCCAATAAAGTCAATACCAATCTGATACCATGGGCTCTTAACTGGGATTAGATGAAGCTCAGGTTTACCAGTGGTTAGTTTGCGGTTCATGCATTGGCAGATGTCACAGCCTGCAATCTACAAAGAATTGAAGTATATCATTTTAGGTACTACCTGTATACATCGAAAGTCTACTGTCTAGGATATTCTCAAGCGCAAACAAAGCTATAAAGACAACTACGAAAGTCCCAAGGGTGTTTGGTTTAGAGGGATTTCACTGTATGTATTTAGCCTATACCTTAGTCTGATGAAATCAGACCTCATCGACTTTCTGAAGCAGTGATTGCACAATGAAAGGGTCTGATTTCGTCAGATTAGTATTAGCTCATGTTACAAATGTGTTAATATAGCTATAATTACAGACTAACAGCATTATATATATACCTTAGTATATTGTAACTTGTACTATATATATAATGCTGTATGCAGAACATGCTTACCATTGCTTGTACGTGTCTTTCACCATTCCATGCCACATGAACCTCTCCTTGACCTTATACAAGGTGCAAGTCTTGGCCATGTGGCCAGCAGTAGCATCAACATGACAGCCATTTAGGATTCTCTGTTGCTCAGTCTTACTTTGTACATACCGCAGCAGCACCTCTCCCTACGGTGAATATTGAAAAAGGTCATAAATGCAAACTAATTGAATTACAGTATGTACTATTAGGGGATCATATGCACAGCATGCACACACCAATACTAAAAAGTAGGCTCTACAAACTTGATAAATGCATGACTACAAACTTCGCATTACCTACAATTCCTTTTTTCTTCTGCTTGTAGAACAGTTCTCCACCTGTAACCTGAAATTTCTTAGCCTTCTTTCAAATTACTCGCTTCCTAGTTGTAGAGCATTCTTTTGGGTAGACAGAAGTCGTAATGTAGACAGACATGTCTGCAATTAAATTGTCATCTTCTTCTGTAACATTATCGCCTGTTAGTTGGTCACTTTCCATAACTTCTGCCATAGCAGCTGTCCTGGGTTCGATTCCCAGCTACTGCAAAGTTCAGGTCACGATCGATATTTATTTTATTTATTTATTTCATAGAGTGATCAACGCATGTATATATGTATATAAATGCATACACGGAACTAAAATCTTTCGTGTAAACAGTATTATAGTTCTTCGTGTAGAACGGTAGTCTTTTGTATACGCACAGTTATTGGTTTGTTATTAACCGACTTCGGGTTAAGCAGTTTCTACTGTACATCACATTTTACAGAAGTATTTTTATCCAAAACGGCGCTTTATACGGAAGTGGACCAATATTCCAAGCCCGGACCAATAGTATCAGGAAAAAGTATCCTGGCGGACCATATTTTTCAGGAAATTGGTCCCCCAGACCTTTTTTTTCGGCAGGCCAAAATTTCCATGACAGGACAGCCAATAGAAATTAGGGTACTTTGAATCTGCAGTAAATAAGCTTATTTCTCTAATCTTTTCGGCCTCCTCAACCATATGCCATGGCATCAAGATGCTGTGAGGCTTTTGGCGGTCCAGCTAGGAAAAATCTACCACACCCCTTGCCAGCTTTGGGAGGGCACAGCTCCTTCCAAGCAAATGACGTCACTGCCTACTAAGATGTGACGTCATTTCTCACAAAGCATGGAATAAATTAACAAAAAAACACAACAAAACGGCTGTAGAGATTTTAAGATTTTGTTAAGTTTTGAGATTGCCAGTGATAGAAGATTCAACAGTAGCATTTAAGCCTGGAATGCCAGGGTTACCTGGAACAAGGCCTTCTGTTGCTTTCTAAACAAGAAGCCCTTTGTGGGCCCTTTTGGTGAGGCACTATTTACATGACCAAGCATATAACAAAGCCTATCCTTCTGTTACAGATAGTGTCATACACTGACTAGGTACACACCAGCTCACCAGTACAATTGCAATATAATAGGGATAATGAGGCTCTTAAGCACTTCCTTTCAGTGTTACCAAGGTTTAATCAGAGAGTCTTCTAACTTGGAGAGCTTAGCAACCTATATCCCTTCTAATTTGGCGGGCTTCTCAAGCAAATAATTATTGGGGCAAGCCTGAGCGAGCCCCACACTAGCGAGTCGAACGAGGGCCCCCGCCTATATATATATATGTGCCGTACGTCTAAGCCCCTGTTCGTGGCCTAAATAGCCAAGACATGGCTGCTTTCGTAGGCCTGGCTATGCGGTGCTAATTCCCTTTCATCAGCGTCCATTTTGCTGAGCTGTGGAAAAAATTTCATTGTCCAGCAGTCATATTTACTATCGACGATGGATTCGGCGCAAAAATCTTAGATACAAGTGTTCCTTCTACAGTAGAATCATCCGAGCACGCTGCAGTTCACCACTGCCACACCTTCACCACTCTTCTTGTTCCTTTCTAAATCGCCCCGCAGCTTTGGTTTGAAAGAGACCATTCTCACAGTCTGATTCCCGTCGCTGAGCTTCCCTTCAAAGTATTTAACACCAACTTTCCCACTACAGCCTTTTACAGGGGGACAACTCGCCAACGATCATTCCATGTACCGTCGCTCCTTTCGTCTCGCACACCTCCGATATATCCATCTGGCTAGACTTGCTGGCCATTGCTGCCGCAGTCCTCTTCAGTCCAGAACTACCTCACACTTCCGTTACCTTGCACCTTGTGACTCTGCACTAACTCTGTGCCAATGCGCCGACTATAGTTAATACCCTTCCAGTGACAATCTAGACTCATTTAGTGCCAAGGCCGTCCAGTCTCGTGAACCAGACTCCTGAAAGGTTCGAAGAACTGTCAGGGGTCTGGTTCACGTTCACAAGACTAGACGCCGTCATGGCTCCTTTTTCAATTTGGCATTACAGGGACGCAATTCGCATGCTTATGTATTGTATTCGCAATTGACTCAGCTCAGGGTCACCCCACGATGATTAGCATCTGCCTAGTAGTTTGCTATAGAGTCAAAGATGAATCTTACTTCTTGGTTGCTGGAGTACTGCTATAACACAGGTCGGTTGTATAAGCAATGGAAAAGAGACCACAATCTATGCCACCTCCCTAAGGTTGCATTTTCTGGAGCTCAAAAACTACATAATCGTCCTTTTTTGAAGGGTGTTGGATGTATTAGGTGAAAGGTTGACAGTTGAATTGATGCTATCATAGACTCTGACAACATTATCTTTGACATCCTCTACTGTCAGCCAATGGCATTTGTCATTGTGCAGAACATGAATAAAGGGGGGATCTGCTTTGTTAGCCTTTTATCAGCTGCGTTAAAGTGTAAACGGTATCCCCCTTATCAGCCGATAGCCATTATAGTGGTGCAAGAATGTAAATGACATTTACTGACCGTTATACAAGCTACTTTCGGTATTATTCTTTTGGGCTTCCTTAAAACAAACTTCGCTGAACATTAAAAAGAATGGAGTTCATTTGGCTGAGAAATGCTAAGTATACTAAGCCTGCCTCAAGGTGGCCATTTTGGTTCCTTTATATTCTCATGTAAAGTTCCATATATCTTGCGTTTTTTTGCTTACATTTGCATTATCCATATGTTAGGGCTATATCTTCCTATCCTTCATAATACGCTTATACTGTGCTATAAACTCATACGAAGCTTAAACTATTGAAAATCTATCAATTCGTATAAATTTTAATATGATCGGACGATTTTATAACTTTGCGGCTGTTAACGGTCTAATCAATTTTGAGCCACTATAATGGCTATCGGCTGATAAAGGGTTAAATGACAAATTCTGACAAACTAAACTGGCTGCAAGCCATTAACATCTGGAAACTGCTTGCGAAGGAGCTCCTGGGCTAGATGGATGTGAGTGTCTGTCATATTTTTGTGCTGCTGAATAATGTCAGGCTCCTCTTTTGTCAATTAGGAATGGTATCCTCTGTCTTTCGTTTCTTATTTTTAAGGTCTGTTCGATCCCTCTGCCTTCAGTCTTGAGATTTGTGTTCTGTTGACATATTTAAAGAATTACATCACTTAGAGTCTTATCGCAAATGTACTGTCATGATTTGAGGTAGTTCAAACCTTAGCAACCTTGTTTAACTTCTGTATTATTCAGGGAAAAGGGAATAAGACGTAACTTCACATGAGTTTGGAGTGATTTGACAATTCTGAATCACATCAAACCACTGTACCTATCTGGGAAGGGAGTATTATTTACACCTTAGTTCAGGGTAGTTCACCATACAAAGCCTCTTTGAACTACTGTGCTCCAGAGTGACCATTTACTCTCAGAATAGTTTACATAAGTTTGGTGTGGTCAATGCAGTCTCAAATATGCAAGAGTCATGGTATTTTTCCTCATTTTCAATGTGTTGTGGAAAATCACAAAACTCTGATAATGCTGATGCACTTGCACTTTTGGGCTGATTGGCGTGATCCCTGCAGAGAAGAGAAGCCACTGTTATAGTAATAATGTCTCTGAGGCATCTACTTAATGTTTAAGGTATCTAATTTGGTCGAAACAGCAACACATACTCAAAGCAATATAAGCAAATCTTAAAATGAAAACAATATAGTCAATATTCTCTTTGTTGTGCAGTACTATGTAGTGGTTTGGAAGCTTTGAACCACCCCCGAACTTATGTAAAATGTCTGTCAATCACATTATGGTAAGCTGTCAAATTCTGTTCTTTTCAGCTTCCATTGCATTGACTCTTTGTAGTTAACCTGGGTTCCTTCTCCAGTACACGAAAAACGTATGCCATTGTTTTCATAAAATGTTGCTGCTTGCTGTCGAAGGACCCTCTTATCATTTGCAGTGAATCCAGAAGGATATGATTGCTCACTACATTGTAACTTAGTGCTTCGTATATATACAAGTTAAATAAAAACATTCAAAAATGAAGTTAAAAGTTGGGATGGCACTATAACAGTGATTGGCACATCTAGAAAAAGTAACGAAACAAGAAAGTGATCATATGGTAAGGCTAACATTGCAGAAGTGGCATACTGAAACTTAACTATACACATCACTTCTATGTTTGGGCGCATCATGGATATACTAGAAGTAGGGACCTAGTAGTTTGACCTAACTAACCCGACGTCGACGCGCATGAGTTCTGTCTACTACATTCGTTTATGTACCTTTTTATAGGTAAATCTGATGTAAAAAAGAATGTTAAGATTAAGATTAAGGACATGAGTGAATTCAAAGGTTAGCTACACTGACCTTTCATTGAAGAGATATCTCATTATGTGTATCATATTATGTGTGTGTAGTGGAGTATGCTTTATTGACTGCCAATCCAACGGAGCAGTCTGCAGTTAAGAAACTGATCGGTGTTGGGGATTACGTTCCTGAGAGATACGCTGGCGAAAATAGAGGAGCGTATACGTGCGAGGAAGATTCAATTTTGCAATTGAAAGTTGAACTCCTTTCTATAGAAAGCTCCTTGGGAATGCCATTTGATGCTTTTCAAGTTAATGGGAAGAATCTGATCCACGTTCGATGCGCCGATATTGGCTCTGGAGGTCCTGGCGGTTCTCTGGTGACAACTACACAAATTTTAGCTTGGGCAAAGAAATACAAGTGGCCTTTGAAAATGATATTTTGTGTCGGTTGCTGTGGATGTCCTGAGAAGTGTAAGGTAGACCGCGGATATGTTATCCTTAGCAAGGAAATCAAAGATTACAATCGTGGTCAGATGATTCAAGAGGCGCCCAATAGCCAAGAGAGCCAAGACATGCCTACGAATGTTGAATTTCAGCCAATTCATTATCAACAGAATATTGATTGGTTTGGCATACTCCGAGACAAGAAGAACACAGGAGAGGGTGATAAAGCAATCCCTTTTAAAGAGGCTCTCACAACTTATTCAGGAGATTTTGTTGTTAAGAGCTCAGAAAAGGCCAGTGAAATGGCAGCAGGTAATAACCCCAAGCCGGTTATGGTTGAAATGGAAGGAAAAGGCATCGCTGAGGCCCTGGAGGTTGCAAAAAAGCTGGAAATACTACCAGAAACCACCGATTTTATAGTTGTAAAAGGTATTTCAGACTGGTGTACCCCATCTGATAAGAAACAGAGTGCTTGTTGTCGCTTCTTTACCGAAAGGCCTTTGAATGTATCTCCAGAGAAACGGCAGCACATGGCAACTATACAATCAGCCACACTTGTGCTGAGGGCCATAGCACAACTCTGAAATACTTATTTTTGTACTAGTTTCAATATACCTAGCTAGATGTAATACAATAGGATATGATTATCTACAATTTATACTCTATAGATAGTGCAACTGAAATATTTTTGTACTAGTTCCATTTTCGTTCATTTTGTAATAAGCTTTTGTGTGCAATTAAAGAATACATTAATAACATTACTTTACATTACAGTTCATTGCTGAAAATCAAAAGTGATACGTCAATCAAATGAGATATTATACGTATATACACACACATATATATATATAAATCTTCTAACAATACATATCCTTGAAAATACAGAGACCTACAAAATAGAGAGAAGAGGGAGAGAGGGAGAGAGTTAGCAGACAGATCACAAGATGTCACAGAGCAAGGATTACCTGATGTGTCCATGTGAGCGCAGTGGCTGCATGTTAGACATAGGTGCCCTCTGCAGCTGAACTGGAAGGTCCCCTTAGGTTGAGCATCGGGTCAACTATCTCCAGCGTCTCCTGATGAGGGTCAAGGTAGTTCTTACGAGGTCGACCAGCAGGTTGCTGATCAGTTCTGCCCTGCAGCATACTCTGGCTCCGTCCTACCTGGGGGGAGGGGGTCCGGCCAGGTGTGATATAGGGTGCACTTGTACGAGTGGAGGCAGGGGGGCGTATCTGTGGGTGTGGCACTGCAGTGTTGCTCCCCGGAACTGAAACTGGATAGTCACGAGTGGCTTGAGCATAAGAGAATGTTCTGGGAATCATTCCCATGGAGTGGTCAAAGTCATCTCCGTGAGAGGGGGCAATGTAGCTCCTGGTTTTGGAGGAGCCATTAACATTGTGCCTGGAGGAGGTGCTGGGGGACTGCCTGCCAGCCCCCTCAAGAGTCTGGCGGCCATCTTGTCTGGGAGATTGACGCCCCGTCATCTCCTGCAGCAGGCGGCCATCTTGTTTTGATAGGTGATGAGTGTCCTGACTGACATAGACGCTGAGAATATCATCGGTGAGGTTGACTGTCCTCATACTGGAGAGAGAGCTACTTTGGGATTTTCCCGAGAGGAATGTCGTTGAAGCAGTGGGAGAACTGTCATCACTTGAATGTCCATGAAAGAAGAATGAGTTACCAGAGGTTGGAGATCCAGGGTCTGGCTGAAGGTTACTGATGCCATCCTGGGGAATTCCCCCTCCTTCAGTCAGCGAGAGGAGGGACCTGGCCTTTGACCTCTGAGGCTGTGGTGTGGAGGTCATCAGTCGGTTACTAGAGGAAGTAGCAGAGTGTGGCTTGAAGGATGGTTTGCCTTTTATAGTAAATATTTCGTTTAGTGCTCCTGTAGATTTGTTGAGGGCTCGAGAGTTGAGCATTCCGTGGGACATTGTGTACACTTTGCTGTTGACCGGCAACCTACTGGAGTCAAACAGCATCTCTGCAAGACAGCTGTCATCCACAGAGGTTGGTGGGACTGCCTTCTTTTTTGTGTTCCTAGGCAGAGTACCTCCTTGAATCTCTATTAGTGGGAGCATACAGTATATATGTATAGCCCATTCATATGTCCATGTAGGGAATAGGAAAATTAAAGGGTTTTACCATAAGTGGGTGTGGCCAGATGGAATTTTGATGTCTTGGAGTTGTAAGGTTTCCCATCTCTAAATATGTCTAGTTTTTTTTGCAAATCAAACATCTAAAGATTCCAAAAAATGTATAATGGATCTTCAATGGTAGCTGTTACCATGGTTACCTTTTCTTGCTGTTCCCTAAGTTCCTTCTTACGTTCTCTTCGCAATTGTTTGTTTTTAGTTTGTTCCAAAAGTTTCTTTTGAGCATCAACAATTGTACGCTTCAGTTCCAATTCTTTTTCTAAAGCACTGACAGCATTCTAAATTCAAAATGGAAATGGAACCTTAATTTTTGAAATGGATCATGGGACATCAATAACTTTGTCACCTGAGCAATACAAAACCCTGAATGCCTTATATGGCAGTAGGTGGAGAGTCACACTTACAGGGGGTCCATCCAGGAGGTCCCTTGAGAACTTGTACTGATTCCCTTGAACCTTTTGGGAAAGAGCTTGTAGCTCTTCTTCCGTCATCCCCTCGGGTCTCACTCCAGTCAATTGCTACAACAACAGAGAGGAGGAGGGTCGTACTAGAACACAAGCTTGTAGAGTGTAATCTGATCTACCAAAACAACAGTATCACTAACTACTTCAAGCAATTGTGTATGCTCTAGTAGAGCATTGCATCACTCACCATTTCCTTTGCTTGCAACTCCTTGTAATCTCTTACGTGTCTCTCCAGTTCCTCTGTGAGAGATGCTCGTTTGGTGATTAGTGCCTGCAGCATCTCGTCCTGAGCCTTCCTAGCGACCTCGTGGGCTTCAGCAGACACTGGTACTGCATAGAGTACAGGGAGGAGGAGGAAGGGAGGACAGTGAGTGGGGTAACAGGGTGAGGGAGACGTAAGGGAGGAAGGAGAGGAAGACGTAAGGGAGGAAGGAGAGGAAGACGTAAGGGAGGAAGGAGAGGAAGACGTAAGGGAGGAAGGAGAGGAAGGAAGGGAGGACATTATATTATATATACAGTACATATACTGTGGTACTATATACTATATATACAAAACTCCATCTCACATAACGAGTAGAAATTTACCTTTATTAGAAGCGTATGATGTTTGGGAGCGTTCCGAGTGACCAGAGGCCACAGAGTTCATGCTATTGGTGGATTCTGAGGGACTGACACGCCCACTTAGAGATATACTCAGATGGGACACAGATCCGGTAGTAGATCTGTAGGGACCTCCGCCATTTCTATTCAACATTTCCATCACCTCTTCATCAACTGAGGCAGACTGTATGGGGGGCTATAAATGGAACAACAGACAAGATGGCCACTTAGAAACATACGTAGCTCCTGTTAAATGGTTAATTAAGTTATACTTGAGAGGATGTGAAAGTGAAATATCAGAGCCTCTCGCTGCTCAGCATGTCCACTAATTAGTCACTAATGTAGACTAAAGTACCTTCTCACTAATGTAATAAGCGTTTCCATAGAAACTGAATCAATAACAACTACCATTACAAGTGTAGCTAAGGAGAGTGAGGAGACATGCCATGGCAAGATCACTATGGCAACGGACATCACTATGACAACATGAAAAACTATGAGAGTGACATCACTTTGATCACACTTATCACTATGGCAACTATATAAGAATATTAGTGCTGACTGGTGTCTCAAAGGGTCACTGTTGCTATGGTAACCATCTCACCTGTCCTCTCCTCTTTTTAAAGAAGTTATGCTGGTCCTTTGCCATTTGCCAAATGACAGTTGCTTCTCGAGTGGAGGAGGAGTAGTAGACGTGAGAAGAGTTGTTACTGACTTTTGGCAGTTCAGCAATGTCAAACCAAAATTTGCGATCTTTGTATGTCACGTTGTTCAGCTGTCTCCAAGGGTACTTCTACATGATAGAGTAGTCACATGGTGGTCACATGACAGTCACATGACGGTCACATGACTCACCTCTGCTGGGTGGTGTTTGTTGTTAAGGTGGTATATAGACACTCCCTCTCGTCCGATGCCTACACTGTAGTACACTTCTCTCTTATCTCGCACCTTAAACAAGTGAAGGCCATAGCCAATAAAAGACTGAACTATTTCAATATACCTACACACAGGAATAATAATAAATACATACATACACACAGGAATAATAATAAATACATATGTACACTGAGGAATATTCATATAAACACTCTGTCCAGTCAAAAGTGAAACTACTACTATTCAACACATTGAAGAGATATGTACAGCTATATTAAGCTATGTAGAGATACGTATGTACAGCTATATTAAGCTACGTAGAGATATGTACAGCTATATTAAGCTACGTAGAGATACGTATGTACAGCTATATTAAGCTACGTAGAGATACGTATGTACAGCTATATTAAGCTACGTAGAGATATGTACAGCTATATTAAGCTACGTAGAGATACGTATGTACAGCTATATTAAGCTACGTAGAGATACGTATGTACAGCTATATTAAGCTACATGTAGTTGGAGAGTGAAATCCATTAAATATACCCAAAAGATGTTGAAAATAATTGTAAACTGAAGCCATTAAAGACTGTTATCAAAAAGTGATGAATAATGTCAACTTTAAGTCACAGGTGAATGGTAATTAATTAGATTACTCCATTAATCATTGAAATGTTTATGTCATTGGCTGTTCCTTCTTGTTGGACCACACCTGACCCACCTACCTAATAAGAGCCCACCTACCTTATAAGAGTCCCACCTACCTTATAAGAGTCCCACCTACCTTATAAGAGTCCCACCTATCTAATAAGAGCCCCACCTACCTAATAAGAGCCCCACCTACCTAACAATAGACTCTGCTCTAGACAACCCTTTCATGTTTTTGTAGATGCTGACAATCCTTGTTTCACTGCAGTAGAGAGAAACTTACATAAACCAGCCTCACATAGCCTCTGAGGAATGTCACCATATCACACATACCAAGTGTCCTGTCCAACTTCATTGAGGACCGATTGAGGAACTACTTCTAGCTTCTTTAAACACTTTCTAGCTTCTTCTTCACCACTGTCTTCAGAATAGTCACCATATCTTGCCTGAAGGATTGACAGGAATTACACGTGTATATACATTATATTACAAGAATATACAAGAGTATACAAGAGCATACAAAAGTATACAAGAATATACAAGAGTATACAAGAGTATACAAGAGTATACAAGATATGTGTGTACCTGCATAACACAAGCTGCCAGGCTGCAGATGTCATCAGTTGAACTGACTAAGTTACCCTCCATGATGGCCTTTATCGTCTGATTGTAGTACATCTCCAAAACTGCAGCATTTTGGATCTGACGATAGTCCTCCACATAGAACCTACAGCACAGGTGGGTGTGGCACAAAAGCACAGGTGGGCGTGGCACGAGGGCACAGGTGGGCGTGGCACGAGGGCACAGGTGGGTGTGGCACGAGGTGAGTTAACAGTGGTAATTACCTCACTCCATAATGGAGAATGAGAGGGTGAGGGTGTTTGGGAAGGTCGTGGTGACTGTCTAGAACATTTCGTGACAAGTCCAACCAATTCTTCCATCCCTCTTGACTGCAGAGGAGAAAGGTATAGCATGGAATGATTAGTGTTACATCACCATGTGACATCATGAGGTGATGTCAGGACAGCTGTACTTTGTGCAGGAAATGATAGCTCAGTATAATGTAGTCACTAACTTCATATATAGGCCAAAAAAATTCCTATTTTCATCCTTCTTTAGACCAGCATGTGAAGATGCTATGTCTAAAAGTGCTTCAACTGAGAGAGAGCTCTTTGGGGGGGATAGGGAGAGGGAGGAGAGGAAAGGGACAGGGAGGAGGGAAAGGGAAAGGGAGAGGGAGGAGGGAAAGGGAGAGGGAGGAGGGAAAGGGACAGGGAGGAGGGAAAGGGACAGGGAGGAGGGAAAGGGAAAGGGAGAGGGAGGAGGGTAAGGGACAGGGAGGAGGGAGAGGGAGGAGGGAAAGGGAAAGGGAGAGGGAGGAGGGAAAGGGACAGGGAGGAGGGAAAGGGACAGGGAGGAGGGAAAGGGACAGGGAGGAGGGAAAGGGAGAGGGAGGAGGGAAAGGGACAGGGAGGAGGGAAAGGGACAGGGAGGAGGGAAAGGGACAGGGAGGAGGGAAAGGGAGAGGGAGGAGGGAAAGGGACAGGGAGGAGGGAAAGGGAGAGGGAGGAGGGAAAGGGACAGGGAGGAGGGAAAGGGACAGGGAGGAGGGAGAGAGAGGGAGGAGGGAGAGAGAGAGGGAGGAGGGAAAGGGAGAGAGTTTAAAACAATTCTACAGTCATTAAACACACAAATTTACTTATCAGAACTGGTTCATTATTATATCAGAAATGGAGTGTCATTCATTCAAAACAAAAATATTTGATAAGGATCAATTACATATATCAAATGACATAAGTGCAGAATATGGTACATGGACACATTTATACAGTTTCTATGACACTACCACAGTATAAAACATACAAGCATAATGATTAAGTGTAACTCACTCTAATAGGCACTTTTAAGTGAGTGTCATCGAGAAGGATAATGGTGCAATCCCTTGAGTGCTCTGGCATTATTCTACACAATGCAATCACAGAGCATATACGACACCAACCTTCAGATATACACTACGAATGTTGCATTGAAAATATATACAATTAACTTTCAGTATAAACGCATTGTTACATAGAAACTAATAAACTTTATATGTTAGTATATATATGAAACATGCCTGTATTCAATCCACAACCTCTCCAATCCACCTCCTCCCCAATCCACCTCCTCTCCAATCCACCACCTCTCCAATCCCCCACCTCTCCAATCCCCCACCTCTCCAATCTCCCACCTCTCCAATCCACCACCTCTCCAATCCACCACCTCTCCAATCCACCTCCTCTCCAATCCCCCACCTCTCCAATCCCCCACCTCTCCAATCTCCCACCTCTCCAATCCACCTCCTCTCCAATCTCCCACCTCTCCAATCCACCACCTCTCCAATCCCCCACCTCTCCAATCCCCCACCTCTCCAATCTCCCACCTCTCCAATCCCCCACCTCTCCAATCCACCTCCTCTCCAATCCACAACCTCTCCAATCCACCACCTCTCCAATCCACCTCCTCTCCAATCCCCCACCTCTCCAATCCACCTCCTCTCCAATCCACCTCCTCTCCAATCCACCACCTCTCCAATCCACCTCCTCTCCAATCCCCCACCTCTCCAATCCACCTCCTCTCCAATCCACCTCCTCTCCAATCCACCTCCTCTCAAATCTCCCACCTCTCCAATTCACCTCCTCTCTCATCCCCCGCCTCTCCAATCCCCCACCTCTCCATTCCACCCCTTGCCATATATGGAGTGGTTCTGACAAATCGCTAATCACACACAGGATATTGATAATGTCTCAGAATTAGGAGGCCATTTAAATACTGCAGGACAATACAGACTGTATGTAAGGGGGACAGAGAGAAGCCATACAAGTTGCCGGGGTACACTTTACAGGACTCTTATACCACCTTTATACTGTAACCACAAAATGATCACTTTCTGGCAAACCAAATCATCTACATTAAAGTCTTTATAGAGAGGTAGTCTCTGTATAGGAGCAGTCTTTATAGAGAGGTAGTCTCTGTATAGGAGCAGTCTATATGGAGAGGTAGTCTCTGTATAGGAGCAGTCTTTATGGAGAGGTAGTCTCTGTATAGGAGCAGTCTATATGGAGAGGTAGTCTCTATAATAGGAGCAGTCTATATGGAGAGGTAGTCTCTGTATAGGAGTAATCTTCATAGAGAAGTATTATCTCCATAATAGCCATTACAAAGCGGTTTTCTCTGTATACAACACAATAGATGAAGTTTCTAATTCAACTTCACTTTTTGACAAACACTAAACAATTACGCGAAATAACCTTTGGAGGAAAAGGACACGAATAGAATAACTTTCCCAAAGGTAATTTAACTCTTTCTGAGGGAGAACAGACAAACAAGAATTTAGCAAGAGGGGCTAATTAAAAGGGCTGCCGCGACACGTACTTGTAAACCAACCACACGAACCGCCTCCCTCCGCCAGCTTTACAAGACTGAGCGTACATTTTGGGCAGAGGTTATCGGTCGAATGCATCGAATGACACTTGTCGCTCACCTGAAGCTTGTCGGGAATCGAAGATCCTGACTTCAATTGGACGCAGAGCCGGTGTTTCAACGCGAGACCGTGTTTTGAAGGGTTCGATTATAAGCTCCTCCCACGCACTTCTGACCTCAGGAAGCTCTTAAACTAAACAATACAGTCCCTTTTAATTCATGAATACGATTCACCTTACGCGAAGAGTAACGCTAAAAGACGCACTTCAAAGGAAGCGGGGCATAAGTACGGGATGTCCCATGCCCAAGGGGGTGGGCACGAGTGGGAGGGTAGGGGGTTGTACTACGTAACTGTTGTATTATGGGACGAAATGCAAAGAAATAATAAAAAAATGTTTCCAATAAAAGCGTTTCTTGTTACAACCTCATTGTGCTGTTTGATCGAATACGGATACGGAAAAAGTCTTGATGTCGCCGCTTTTAACATTCAAGTGTTCGGACAAGCTAAAGTGTCTAATAAAGATGTCGTTACGAATCTCGTTCGGGTAAGTTGAATGCCGGCAAGTAGAAGTGCTCGATACGATTCGTTTGATTTGTTAGATAATTCTACGGTACGATCTGGTGTTTATTCAAGAGATACGTGACTCCTCAGAACAAGCGATTTACACTTTGCTGGAAGCTGTCAACAGGTACGGAGAGAATTTATAGAAGTGACTAGTATACGACAGTGGTGGGCTAACCTTGTGTCGACTGAGTTATTGGATTGTACTTATGATCTCATCCTTGTTTTCATTATAGCGACGCATCAGAAGGCAGTCAGTATGAGGTGCTTGTGAGCAGTCGATTGGGAAGGACCAGTAGTAAAGAACAATATGGCTACATGTACAGGTTAATAATCTCCCCTCACCCTTACCAGCCGCACTCCCACCAGTTCCAGTCTCCACCCCCTCCAGCCCCCACCCATTATAGTCCCTGCCCCTTCCAGTTCCTGTCTCCACCCTCCTCCAGCCCCCACCCATTATAGTCCCTGCCCCTTCCAGTTCCAGTCTACACCCCCTCCAGCCCCCACCCCTTTAGTCCCCGCCCCCTTACAGTTCCTGTCTACACCCCCTCCAGCCCCCACCCCTTTAGTCCCCGCCCCCTTACAGTTCCTGTCTCCACCCCCTCCAGTCCCCGCCCCCTTACAGTTCCTGTCTCCACCCCCTCCAGTCCCCGCCCCCTTACAGTTCCTGTCTACACCCTCCACCCCGCCCCCACCCCTTTAGTCCCCGCCCCCTCCTGAATCCCCTCTAGTCACCACCTCCTTTCCCTGCAGGGCACAGAGACTGACTGTGTTGGACAAGTTTGTATACAATGATAGTTTACATGACGTGTTTGAACGAGAGCCATACATTGTGCAATTCAAGGACAACGAACAGACATCTCTCCCCAGTTTCTTTCTCATTGGCTGCCATGTCCGGCCTAGTGATGCCTTTAGTGAGATACAGGGACTATATCAGGTCTTTAGAGAAGCTGTAGCATACTTTGGAAATGAGAATGGTCTGGCATTGGGAGACTTCAATGCGGATTGCAGCTATGTCAGTCAGAAAAGCTTTAACAATTTAAATTTTTCAAAGGATGCTAACTTTACGTGGCTCATTAGCAACGACACAACAACTGCAGCTAGTGACTGTGCTTATGACAGGTACTCATTAAGAGATCTACTTCTCAAGGGACAGTGTGTGTTTGCTGTAGTTATTCCTGTATTAGGAAGTACTTAAGCTTTGTACGTAGTATTACATTCATGTTTGCTGCATAACTGCAGATTTGTGGCTCCAAATTCATTTGTCAAGTATGTCAAAGAGGGAAGTGTTGCAATATTTGACTTTGGACAGGAATTTGCACTTAATGTGAACCTCACTTGCGACATTAGTGATCATTATCCTATAGTCCTGTCACTGGTATCTCCTCATGATCAGAGCTCTGGAGGGACCCTTTCCCTTCCGAGTGCATGGGCATTATTAGTAGCATATGTTTCACACCTATTGTGAAATATTGATTTTTCAATTTTTCTTATTATACAATTGCTTGTGAATAATTTTTTCAGGAATTTAGAGAAAAATTAGTGTTATTGTGATGAAGTGTAATTTTTGTATATTATTGTTACAATTATGGTGATGAATAACACTCTGATAATTATTGTCTTATTATTCCAGTTCTAAAATTAATGCTGTGATGAAATTGGTTTTAGAATTGGACTGATTGTGTGTTAATGCTGTTGTGAGGAGTGCTGCCATCTTGGAACGAATATTTACACAATTTACCTAAAGAATGCAAAATACAATATATTAAGACACATTAAGACTGGGTCAGTGTACACGTACACAATAAGAATCAAATGGATCAGGATAGTGTAATACAGAATATACCTTTTGTACAACTTGCATCAATTTCCTAATAACTTTAATTCTCCTCTGATCCAGTGGGTCACTTGTAGTGTTACTATCCGTGTCCACATTTTGGCAACTGATAAGAGGATCTTTCAGGTCCCAAAACCAATCCAACAAAAGTTGAAACAGAACTGGAAACGTCTCAGTTTTTAATGCCTCACTCCAATTAGGAGTACTGTTTATAAAACTCTAAAATATACAATTGTAGGACAAACATGATATGTACTCTAGTCCAGTACTTACATAAACATACGTAGGCCATCACAAAACAGGCAGCCATTTTCAACATACAATTTTAATTGTACAGTCACTTAACAAAGTTTGTGATATTTAATGATTACATTGTTACACCGAGCACAAATGATCAGCTTTGGTAACACTAACAAACACAGATATGGTCCAAGTACAGCTACTGTATAGGACCTAATACACAGCTACTGTATAGGACCTAATATACAGCTACTGTATGGCCACAAACCTTTAATTCTGAGACACGCACACATCTCTGAACATCTCTTCCCCAGTCTTTATAAGTCATGCCTTCTCTAGAGCTGTCAGAGGATGGCTTTACAACAGACTTGTTAGAGCTGCCTCCCTCCAACCCTACTCCGCCTTCCTCCAACCCTACTCCGCCTCCCTCCAACCCTACTCCGCCTCCCTCCAACCCTACTCCGCTTTCCTCACTTCTATCAACAAACTCTTTATCTTCCAAATCAACTATTTCTCCAACTGTTACACCTCTCATATCCGCCAGCACTGTATCCATCTCCTTTATTAAAGGGTTCTCCCCTTGCATCTTCTCTATAGCTGTCTCCAAACTGGAACACAGGACACAGACAATCTTGGGAATATCTTTGTGTCTCCTGTACTCTTCTCCGTGAAGCAGTTCCTTCTGACACTTCAAGTGCTCCTCAAATGAGTAACCGTTAGGCCCAGTTCTATTGCATTAAACAGACTGACAAGTGCATCTGTGGCATCCGATTGGTAGCTTACTGAGCAATGTATATGGTCCAAAGTGGCTGGAGGTAGATAGCAAATCTCTTTACCAAGTCTACTTGTCCTCTGGTCTGTATTGACCCAGGTCTGTGGGGGCGGGGCAGGTGAGAAATGGAGATATTGATACTTATTATTTTGGAGTAATACGTACATATATATAATCACAACACTGTGAGAATAATTAGGAGATAGTGTCTGTATCCCTAATACTTATCTATATATGAGGTTGTGCAATACCTTTTCCTTCTGACAGTCTTGATGGCAGTGTCTGGATCCAGGCGGTGCTGGTAGACCATGTGACAGGCAATGAGAGTACCAGTGCGACCCAATCCAGCGTGACAGTGGATGGCTACCTTCCCTTCCTGGACTGCAAAGGAGAGCACCTTCACCACATCCAACAGCTGTGGGAGCTCGGGAGTACTAAAGTCAGCCCTAGTAGGAGGAGGGGAGGATGAGCGCTGGCACATTAGGGAGCTGAAAGACTGACCATCCGTAATTGTAGTAGTAAACTGGAAAAATAGAAACAAAATGGTTCATGCACTGACAGACATTACATGTGACTGACATACAGCCTTGCTTCATAAGGTCCTCTGGAAGGTACGTGAAACCAGATTCCTCCAACCCAGGTCCACAGTGGGGGTGTTCACCGGCTTGCTGGAGGTTGAACACAGAGACCAATCCAGCTCTAGATCCAATAGGTTGAGGGTGGGGCAAGGGCGTGGCAAGGGGCGTGGCAGGAGGAGGAAAACGAGCAAAGATTTCACTATACAGTAATTGTCATTAAAGAAAATTAATTACATTTTGAAGTTCTCCAGAAGTTTACACTCATTGATAAGAAAGGTTGAAGGTCGCGCTATTGCTAGTATAGAATCACTCACCCTGCACAGAGCGATACGGTTAATAGATTTACATACATATATGAAGGGGGCGGGGCTGACCAGTGGGAGTAGAGATTAGGGACGGCCTGGTCCGCTGGGAGCAAGCGCGAGACTGTTTCGTATTTGCACCTGCTCCCTCCGCAAAACATTTTACATGCGCCATTGCCGGAAGTGGCTCTCTTTATCGTATCGGCCAGTCGGGAGTAGCTCGGCCTCGCTGGGTCCGAACTGCTGCAGTCCGCCCTCGCGTCACCTCCAAAGCTCGCCATCCCGAGGTGCCACACGGAAGAGACCCGTATGGAAGATCTGTCGAACTAGGCTAAATAGTTCTTCCCCTCCCGCTTAACCTCGCAAGGAGAGAATAGACGTTTGGTAGTCGGAGTAGCTGACACTGTCCATCGCCATAGAGATCAAAGGGGAGAGAGTTCCAATTCCCCGAATGATGTCATCAGTATTCCCAAAAATAGTAATGCTTAAATGGCGTCTTTCAGGTTAGCCTTTTAAGACGAGTCGTTAAATTTACAGAAAGTGGACGCTTAAATGTCCCAAAAGTGTAGTATTTAAGCTTGAAGAAAGTATCTTTGTCTAAAAAGGACATGGAAAGGGGAGAAGAGACGGAGGAGAATGAAATAAGCCAGCGACTCATCGTGTCACTTTCCCTCAACTCATTGCACACTTCTTCTGGAAAGGAAGGGAACGGTAAGCTTTTTAGATACGTAGCGCCAATTTAAGAGAACACTGCTTTGAGAAAGGCTACAATTTCACGCTAGACAATATTTCCTATAAGTTTTACCTTTTTCGCTTTCTTGTGTCTTTAGAGAAAGCTTCAGAATCGGCAGCCAAATGCACAGAAATAACAAAAAAGGTTTCTAAAGAACTTTCTGAGACAAAGCGTTCGCTTCCTGTCAAGCTAGAGTCACTTCCAGACGACCATAGTTGCCAAAATGACGTTATTACGAGCATATGCCCATCGCAGAAAGGGAATGGATCCATTAAAGAGGAAATCCCTGATATTAAAGAAGATGTGAGAATCTCGGGTCCTACAGCTGCTAAAACTCCCCCTAGTGCCACGCCCACCCCTGTCGCTACCACTGCCACTCCCACTCCCTTGGAGGACAACTCTAGTTTCACACTGGAGGACCTCCGTCGCTACATCCATGTCGAGGTGCATCCGAATGGAGGAGCATCTATAGTACACGTGTACTGGGACCAGATCCAGCACCTCAACCCTGAGCAGCTCGATCTGTTTGCCAGCGAGTACTTCAAGGAGACGTTCAGGGAGGAGAAGGAGGGCGTGGCGTCACATGTACTGAGCATTGTCCATGGAGGCGCCTCCTACCTTCCCGAGTTCATTGACTACCTCTCAGAGCACCACAGCTCAACTGTAGTCAAAATGAGCAGTCTCAGTCAAACAGCCGAAGTGACTACCACCAGTCTGGAGACGTATGCTGGCATGGTTAGATCCACCTTTGCTGCAGGGACCTATCGATGTGGTCCCTTGAACCACATTAGTTTGGTGGGCAAGGTCAGCGAGGAGTCCGGTGGATACTTTACAGTGAGTCTTGTAGTGGTATCAGTTGACTGGAAATGGTACAATATATTGAGTGAGAATACGAGTACCTGAAATCAGAAAGATTAGTGAATGTGTTTTTGTCATTTTTATTTGGGAAGTTGGGCGTAATTGTTGACATATTTCTTTACTCCTACATACATATGTATGTATGTTGTATGTATGTGTGTGCAGGATATCATTTCGCTGCTGAGGCATAGTCCTTTTCTGAGTCAGTCCCTTCCTTGGGGACCGCTATCCAGTCTGAGTGGAATGGACCCCACGACCAGCGATGACGGCCCCATCCTGTGGACGAGACCTGGAGAACAGCTCATCCCAATGGGTGATATCTCTGTGAGGAAACGGAAAATGTGAGTTGTGTGTGTGAGAGATTATCTAGTGCAGTCTTAGGATGGATTGGAAGCTTTTACTACATGTATGTAATGACATTTGTATCTGTATATAATATATACCTATTGTGTGTACGTATGTACAAGATTTCCAGTAATATAAAACATTTATTATAAAGATCTCCAAACGGACACTTTTGTCCTTAGTTTAGTGTCCTTCTACCAGACAGCCATTTTCCCTACAGACATATATAAGTGATAGCTGGCACGTATTGCATTGTGATGCATAAAAAATCTAAGATACCATTTTCCTACATGCTATATGCCTATTCTGTAAATGAGCCTATAGGGGAACTAAACCTGAAGAGAGCTTTGGATGAAGATACTGAAGATAAGATCTTTTCTTCCTTCTTTTCCCTTCATGTAATGTGCTTAGTTACAACTTGGAGCAGGATTTGAGCAGTTTTGTTAAACAGAGATCTCGTGAGAGGAGAGAAGTCTTGTTTGAGGACCGGACAAAGTGCCATGCAGATCACGTTGGTCATGGTCTCGACAGAAAGACCACTGCTGCGGTAGCCATCTTGAAGGCAGTTGAAATGGACCAATCCAAGTTGGTGAACGTGTAGTCCCACCGTATGTACGTAGTAGTAGACATGTGTTGAGATGATGTGCTCTCTGTAGTCCTAACGTTGAGACCAAAGATGTTGTCTGCTTTGACGCGCGAGACTTTGACGAGGTGGTGTTCCAACTTCAGCTCGACCTTCACGAACCTCCCGTTTCACAGGTATTCACTGCAGGCATCAAATGCGCTCACATTCTACATACAAGTGGTGTAATGTGTTCCAGTGATTATTTGCTTATCATCATAGCCTTTGCACAGCTCAGTTGTATTCTCCTACTCCTTTGCCTAATATTCATGTCATAGCTCCAGGAAATAGTGTGTGGGTTATTTATAAATGTACGTGTTAACTACACTATATATATATTGTCATCTCATTGTAGTGTGTGCAATGGGTTGAGGAGGCAAAGCTGAACCAGCTGAGGAGAGACGGAATTAGATATGCACAGATTCGACTCAAAAGCAATGACATCTATTTTATTCCTCGAAACGTTGTCCACCAGTTTCGGACCATTCGAGCCTGCACTAGCATAGCATGGCATCTTAGACTAAATCTCTACTCTCAAGGTTGCCATGGAGACAGGAATGAACAGAAATGTGACAACGATGACCTCACTAGGAGAGTGTGTACATCAGACGTACCAGCAGAAGTGATGTACCATAGCCCCAAACCAGGAGGAGAGGGGGAATCCCCAGTCACTGGGGGATCCTCTAGAAGACGTCTCTTTTCTGACAGCAGTACAGAAAACAGTGAAGTTCAAGTGCTTGAGAATGGTGCTCCCAGCTCCTGCTCCAGTGTCACCTCCCCCGGCCCCAGGGAGAAGGTGGGCCAATTGGATGTGCCCTCCCCCAGCTGCTCTGATAGTGACAGAGATTATGAACCTTCAAATGTACGACGACAGCCAAGGAGTACTTCCAAGAGGAAACGAAAGTTAGGCAGAGTGCATGGTGAACTTTCACCTTTGAACTCACACCTTTCACCTCTGAGTGGCCATGACAGTAAGCCCACCAGTCCTGCTCCAAAGGTGCCTCCGGCTTCCTCGAGTGATCTGACTGATTCTATTCTGAGGAAGAAGAGGCTCTTTAGCATCACGCCAAAATATGCCAGCCCCAAGCACGGACAGTCTGACCCAAAGCAGATGCTCTCAGAGAAAGACTCCCTTCAGAAACTTTATGGCCGATCTAATGGACCTACCACCTCTTCAGTTCCTCTTAAGAATCCATTACCAGAAACCAAACCCACCTCCAAACAGACCCTGCCTACCAGCCACGAGGACACACCCACCAAACAGAAGGAAACACCTGCCAACTGGAAGGACACATCTATTAAACAGAAGGACACACCCACCAAACAGAAGGACACACCCGCCAAGCAGAAGGACACACCCACCAAACAGAAGGACACACCCGCCAAACAGAAGGACACACCCACCAAACAGAAGGACACACCCACCAAACAGACAGACACACCCGTCAAGCAGAAGGACACACCCACCATTGCAATCACCAATGGTTTGGAAGACATCAGTTCTGATTCTGATTTTGGTGGTATTGACAGTCAGACTGAGGAGATGGAGAAGAGGGACAGATATTCTCCGGGAGGTCTTGTGCAATCAAAAGACTCCAAGAGTAGTCAAAATGCTCGAGAAGAAAGGAGTGACAGTGTATCTTCTACTTCTCACACAGTCGTGAGCCGTGTGCATAAAAGGGGAAGTCCCAAGCTGACTGTGAAGAGGCGGAGACTCTCCTCCTACAGTGAAGAAGAGGCCGAACAAGTTCACAAGAGTAGACACAAGCGCTCTCACTTTCCCACTTCTGTCCCACGTCAGGGCAGCCTCTCAACTAAGCCAGATCCTACCAACCGTCACAGACCAACCCACAACCCTCCCTCCAGTAAGAGACACAGAATTGACGACTCTGAAACATCTCTACCATTTAGCGAGTGGAAGAAGAGAGTAAGTGAAAAGCAAAGTGGCAAAGTTCGCTCAGACAAGGTGACAGATGTACGACCAAAGGCTCCCAAACTAGCAGACTTTGACTTTTTCTCCACAGCCTTGCAGGACCCAAAGTCACAGATGAAGCGAAAATCCAACCCAGCCACCTCTGGTTTTCACAGGATCAAAGTGCAAGAGAGAGGAGATACAGTCCCTCTACACAAGAGCAGGGATTTTGGACTGTCCCATTCAGCAAGGGATGTCCTCTTTGGAAGGGGGAAGACAGAGAGTAAGTGCATTAGTTTATTAGTTAGTGAGAGTATTGGGAGTTAGTGAGCTATCTATTTGAGTTTCTCTACCACAGAAGACCTCTTTCTACATCTGCCTACATCCGCATGCCTGTACCTCTCAAACATCATACGTATACTATTGAGTTTGATGGTAATTATTACGTATATTCCTCATTCCTCATTTCAGATTCTTCAAATGAAAGAAGTACATTGCTTTCCAAAAAGTTTCCTTACAAAAGACAATGAAAATGAGATGTAATTATTTTGTCAATTTTATTGGTAATTAATTTTACTTAAACTATTTTATAAATTACTTTTTTTATATAAAGAACTCTTTTATTTTTCTGAAAACCTCTAAATGCACAAAGTTATGTACAACTGGTTGTAAAGTGGTTCCGTTAGAGATGCGGCTCCTTATATGGAAGTCTCGTCATTTATTCCTGAGATAAATAAAAACGCCGTGGCTAGAGTACCGGCGCTTTAACCAATAAAGGAAATGATGCCGGTAACGTAATCAGTCTTAAAATTACCGGTACCTGCACTCTAGCCCCTGCGAATAAAAAACACCGAAATAAAATGGCCGACTTTGCTTCGAAAAGATTGCAGGAGATTGTTTTAGCGCTTATAAATGACTGCACAAACAAGGTAACGTTTCCATCTGTTTATATACGAATGCCTGACGCGCAGTATGTGTGATATTTTAGGAGTACGTTTCGCAACTGCAATATTTGCCTGCTAAAGGGAAGAACGTACAGGATTGTTGGAGTAGACAAGTGGACCATCTCCTTGCGACCGTCAGCAGTATCGTCACTCAACTGTACTCGCCTCTAAAGAGACTGAATGCGATAAACAGACACTTATGTTTACAGCTTTTGGACCAAGCGCCCGCGAGGTCTGCGGACCTACTGCGCATTCTCTGCGTTTCCTGTATGTCTCTGCTAGCCACTCTCGAGTAAGTACATGTTCAAATGATGGCGAGTGGTAGTAAGTCGTTTGTATGATCATTGCAGAGCGCCCTACATCAGAGATACAGTGCGAGTCTCTGTCGGTAATTTTCTACAAGTGATCTCACAAGCATGGATTGTGCAACCTGAGCACTTGGTAGGCTATTTATCAGCTTCTCTCCCTCTCCTTCCCTCCCTCCATCCATCTCTCCATCCATCTCTCCCTCCCTCCCTCTCTTTCTCTCTCTCTCTCCACAGACCGGCGTGGAGACAACTGAAATTTTATTTCTAAAAGACCATCTTTCAATAATTCACGACTATTTTTGGAAGATATTGAAAAGACTAATTTTATTGTCAGTTCTTCAGCAGCTAAAAATATACGTTTGTTAATTGAGTTGTTCGGTTGTCCTTAGGTTGGGCTCAAAGTGCTGGAGGTTTGCATCCTTTATTGAGGGCCATGTTGTCCACACACTATCATGGAGTGACTGTGAGAAGGAGGAGTCATTTGGGTAGGCTGAATTTATTAGTTTTAATTACAGGGATGTCCCCTTGCTGACTATGCAATCTAGGTGGCTCTACCTCTAAAATAGTTGTTTTAATTATTGTTCTACAGTTGTCTGAGGTGTTCTGTGTACCAGTGCTTGACAGCTCTCTTACAGACAGCTCAGGATTTACACAAGGAGCATCGCGATCTCATCATAGAACACTTACAAAAGGATCTGCAAAGTGTGTTGCCAGCTGTCAAAGTTGGTAGATTTATATGTTACTTTATATGTTTTCTACTTGACATTAGATTGTTCTATAGTATAGTTTCCTTTTATAGTGACTCATGGGCCCCAACTTGGCCTTGTGCTTTTTGCATGTGTCACTTTAATAAATATTATTATATTATTATATTGTTAAGTGTTGTATGTTGCCACAGGTTCAACCACAGGCCAGTCGCTGTGCGCTGCTGCTATCGAATGTAGGTTTGAGTTCAAATGATTATTTTATAGCTTTGAGATTGTTATTCAATATCTGTTTCTGTGTCAAAGGTTTAGAAAGTTTACTACAGAATGTAATTTTACCCAGAAACACAAAATTCGTAAGGAACTGTACCTCCTTTCTCCCTCCCTCTCCCTCTCCCTCCCTCTCTCCCTCTCCCTAACCCTCTCCCTCTCCTTCTATCAGAAAATATTTCAATTTTTGTGTGATGCAATTGAAAGGTCCAACTCTTGTGTGTTTTTGGAAAAGTTGGTCGAATGTGTGATGGAGTCTTTGGACCACAATCCTGTTCCATCTCTTGCAGTTCCTCTTCAGACACTACGAACCAAGGTTAGCCGTGTACACAGATCCAGCTCCACTGTACAAACTGTTGTCAACTCTTCTTTACTAACAGTGTCCAATGGCTTACAAGATGCTCTCAAGGAGAATGGCTCAAGGGAGAACAGTGAGGCTGATACAAGGTCCACTGCTTAACAGAGCTAGTTCAAGGGAGTTCCCCAGCTCTCAACCACCACCTGTCTCGTCCCAGCTCCCTCCATCTGCCCCTCATCTCTTGGCTCCTCCACACTGGCCAGACACAGGAGCCCTTATCACTCCTATTATACCTAGAGCCCAGAGCAGGACTGACCCAGTACGAGATCCATCTATCCATCCACCTATCCACACATCCATCCACTTATCCATCCACCTATCCATCCATCCATCCATCCACATTTTTCAGGTAAAACGGGATGATTTTGAAGTCATAATTTTGTCAGACACAAATGATGAAGATGATTCCTGGTGTCAAGAACCAGCCACTTCAGTCGGAGGGCCAACCACTTCAATCGGAGGGCCAACCACTTCAGTCGGAGGGCCAACCACTTCAGTCGGAGGGCCAACCACTTCAGTCGGAGGGCCAACCACTTCAGTCGGAGGGCCAACCACTTCAGTCGGAGGGCCAACCACTTCAGTCGGAGGGCCAACCACTTCAGTCGGAGGGTCAACCACTACAGTCGGAGGACCAACCACTTCAGTTGGAGGACCAACCACTTCAGACGGAGGGCCAACAACTTCAGAAAATGGTGATATGGAGACCAATGAGAACAATTTGGAGATAATGCTCTCTTCTTTTTCAGACTAGGGAAATGATTGATATATTTGGTAGTATACAATATAAATGGATTTAATTGTTTTTTTCAATTTTAGGTCACTTTTGTAATTAAATCATTAGAATCTGTTATTTTGTCAAATTAACTGATCATACATAATATATACGATTCTAATTCAGCATGGGTAAAAGTATAAAATTCCATCCCTGCGTATATATAAAAAATTTGAATTGCTAAATTTATAGTAATTTTTCTAGTATACAGAGTATGTTGAAAGAAAGGGCAAATTATAAGTTCCATCAAAATTCCAAAAATTCATTGAATGTGCTTTGTAGATGTCTGAGATTACTGACCTACAGTAGTAGCTTTATATCTTTCCATTTGAAAGAGTTACAGTCCTCAATGTGCAATAAATTATTGTATACAAAGTAAATTATATATAAGTTCCATCAAAATTCCAAAAACTAATTGAATGGGTTGTACCAATGTCTGTGATTGCTGACACAAAGTAGTAGCTTGGTGTCTTTCCATTTGAATGAGTTACAGCCATCAATATACTGTACCTTAAATTCAGGTATAGAGAGTTAATGTATGGTGAGAGATAGGGCAAATTACAATTAATCTTCAAAATTTAAAAAACCAATTGAAAATGGTGTACAGTTGTCTGTGTATAAGTATTACATTAACTTTGTATACCAGAATTTAATGTACATTGAGGGTTGTAACTCTATCAAATGTTGAGATATTAAGCTAAATCTTTGTGTCAGCATTCACAGACCTCTATACAGCATGTCCAAAGAGGTTTTGAAATTTTGATGAAACTTAAAAATTTGCCTATCTCTCACTATACATTAACTTTGTATACTAGAATTTAATGTACATTGAGGGTTGTAACTCTATCAAATGGAGCTAATACTTGATGCCAGCATTCACAGACATGTATGAAATATTTCCAAGGAATTTTAGAAGTTTCAATTTATGTTCATATTTGCCCTATCTCTAACCATACATATGAGTATATCCTACAATATAGTATTGGAGCTACAATTGCTTTCAAAGCATTATTTAGCCCAGAAATAAGAATCTATTTTTATCGGTACATTATTCTCTCAATTCTAAAATTTAAGTTAGGAATTGAGTAATTCATACAGCCCGGCCTAGTTGCAATATCGATCATAGACATTAATATCGTAGAGGCGATAAATATCAGTCTACTCGCAATATCTCTAATTTTCGGCATCAAGAAAAGTCGCTTTCCTCCCTCCATCAAGATACATACTGGCTTTTATCCATTTGCCACAGTTTTGAGATGTATTGGAAATACTGTGTATGCGTGTAAAATTGTTTGGAACGATTCACTGGTCTGGAATTAAAGTGGAATAATTTGACGATTTCTCGAAAATAATTGGGATTTGAAAAGTCGTTCTCCTCGACCCATCAAGACACTTACTGGTTTTTTCCGCTTTCCCCAGTTTTCAGATGAACCACTAATACTGCCTATGTCTTTAAATTTGCTTGGAACAATTCACTGATCTGGAAATAACGAGAAATTTGTAAAAAAATACCCCAACCACAACCGTTTTCTTTGGACAAAACTTCATATAAATAGAAGCGAAAAACCTTATAAAGTAGGCCTACCTGGACACATCTCTATGGTGGTTGCGGTTCCCATAGAGGTTGGTAGCGCTTAGACTCTGAAGCTGTCTCCTAATCGGTTGGTGCCATAGAGACGTGCTCACCAATAATCCGGATTTCGGGGGGGTTCCACGTAATGTGGGATTGGCATCTGATATCTTAGGATTCATATGAGTCGGCCATATCGAGAAGAACTGGTTCTTCTCACGCAAGTGACACCCAAAGCTCAACTCGGCAGAGCGTTACCACCGATTCCGGCCTCTGAGCGTCGTGGATGGTAGCGTTCGGTATGGTCCAACTTTTTTTCTTTGGAGTTTCGTTGGCCGTCGATTGGCAAAATTTCACTTTAACGACATCCATATAATATATGTGGATAGACAGTACTTCGATAACAATCAATTACTACACAGTGCATATCCCAATGTATAATAAAATTTAGAAACTATTCTAGATTTTCGGATATAGTATCGAATTTGTCTTGATTTTATACCTTCTAACGGTCGGCCATATGTAGTATTACGCAATTTTATCTAAAAATACAGTACTGTAACTCTATCAAAACTAAAGATATGAAGCTAACACTTTGTGTCAGCATTCGCAGACATCTATACAGCATGTCCAAAGAGGTTTTGAAATTTTGATCAAACTTAAAAATTTGCCCTATCTCTCACCATACATTAACTTTGCATACCAGAATTTAATGTACATTGAGGGCAGTCACTCTATCAAATGGAGAGATATGAAGCTAAAACTTTGTGTCAGCATTCACAGACATCTATACAGCATGTCCAAAGAGGTTTTGAAATTTTGAAGAAACTTAAAACTTTGCCCTATATATATATATCTCTCACCAGAATTTAATGTACATTGAGGGTTGTAACTCTATCAAATGGAGAGATATGAAGCTAACATTTTGTGTCAGCATTCACAGACATCTATACAGCATGTCCAAAGAGGTTTTGTAATTTTGATGAAACTTAAAAATTTGCCCTATCTCTCACCATACATTAACTCTGTATACCAGAATTTAATGTACATTGAGGGTTGTAACTCTATCAAATGGTGAGATATTAAGCTAACACTTTGTGTCAGCATTCACAGACATCTATACAGCATGTCTAAAGAGGTTTTGAAATTTTGATGAAACTTAAAAATTAGCCCTATCTCTCACCATACATTAATTTTGTATACCAGAATTTAATGTACATTGAGGGAAGTCACTCTATCAAATGGAGAGATATTAAGCTAACACATTGTGTCAGCATTCACAGACATCTATACAGCATGTCCAAAGAGGTTTTGAAATTTTGATGAAACTTAAAAATTAGCCCTATCTCTCACCATACATTAATTTTGTATACCAGAATTTAAGTACATTGAGGGTTGTAACTCTATCAAATGGAGAGATATGAAGCTAAAACTTTGTGTCAGCATTCACAGACATCTATACAGCATGTCCAAAGAGGTTTTGAAATTTTGATGAAACTTAAAAATTTGCCTTATATCTCACCATACATTAACTTTGTTAACCAGAATGTAATGTACATTGAGGGTTGTAACTCTATCAAATGGAGAGGTGTGAAGCTAATACTTGATGCCAGCATTCACAGACATGTATGAAATATTTCCAAAGAGTTTTAGAAGTTTTAATTTATGTTCATATTGGCTCTATCTCTTACCATACATATGAGTATATCCTACAATATAGTATTGGAGCTACAATTGCTTTCAAAGCATTATTTAGCCCAGAAATAAGAATCTATTTTTATCGGTACATTATTCTCTCAATTCTAAAATTTAAGTTAGGAATTGAGTAATTCATACAGCCCGGCCTAGTTGCAATATCGATCATAGACATTAATATCGTAGAGGCGATAAATATCAGTCTACTCGCAATATCTCTAATTTTCGGCATCAAGAAAAGTCGCTTTCCTCCCTCCATCAAGATACATACTGGCTTTTATCCATTTGCCACAGTTTTGAGATGTATTGGAAATACTGTGTATGCGTGTAAAATTGTTTGGAACGATTCACTGGTCTGGAATTAAAGTGGAATAATTTGACGATTTCTCGAAAATAATTGGGATTTGAAAAGTCGTTCTCCTCGACCCATCAAGACACTTACTGGTTTTTTCCGCTTTCCCCAGTTTTCAGATGAACCACTAATACTGCCTATGTCTTTAAATTTGCTTGGAACAATTCACTGATCTGGAAATAACGAGAAATTTGTAAAAAAATACCCCAACCACAACCGTTTTCTTTGGACAAAACTTCATATAAATAGAAGCGAAAAACCTTATAAAGTAGGCCTACCTGGACACATCTCTATGGTGGTTGCGGTTCCCATAGAGGTTGGTAGCGCTTAGACTCTGAAGCTGTCTCCTAATCGGTTGGTGCCATAGAGACGTGCTCACCAATAATCCGGATTTCGGGGGGGTTCCACGTAATGTGGGATTGGCATCTGATATCTTAGGATTCATATGAGTCGGCCATATCGAGAAGAACTGGTTCTTCTCACGCAAGTGACACCCAAAGCTCAACTCGGCAGAGCGTTACCACCGATCCCGGCCTCTGAGCGTCGTGGATGGTAGCGTTCGGTATGGTCCAACTTTTTTTCTTTGGAGTTTCGTTGGCCGTCGATTGGCAAAATTTAACTTTAACGACATCCATATATTATATGTGGATAGACAGTACTTCGATAACAATCAATTACTACACAGTGCATATCCCAATGTATAATAAAATTTGGAAACTATTCTAGATTTTCGGATATAGTATCGAATTTGTCTTGATTTTCTACCTTCTAACGGTCGGCCATATGTAGTATTACGCAATTTTCTCAAACAATACAGTACTGTAACTCTATCAAATGGTGAGATATTAAGCTAACACTTTGTTTCAGCATTCACAGACATCTATACAGCATGTCCAAAGAGGTTTTGAAATTTTGATGAAACTTAAAAATTTGCCCTAACACTCACAATACATTAACTTTGTATACCAGAATTTAATTTACATTGAGGGCAGTCACTCTATCAAATGGAGAGATATGAAGCTAAAACTTTGTGTCAGCATTCACAGACATCTATACAGCATGTCCAAAGAGGTTTTGAAATTTTGATGAAACTTAAAAATTTGCCCTATATATATATATCTCTCACCAGAATTTAATGTACATTGAGGGTTGTAACTCTATCAAATGGTGAGATATTAAGCTAACACTTTGTGTCAGCATTCACAGACATCTATACAGCATGTCTAAAGAGGTTTTGAAATTTTGATGAAACTTAAAAATTTGCCATATA
>OX359198.1:0-67000 GCA_947172415.1 Chondrosia reniformis | reverse complement strand
CATCTCTCACCATACATTAACTTTGTATACCAGAATTTAATGTACATTGAGGGCTGTAACTCTATCAAATGATGAGATATTAAGCTAACACTTTGTGATAGCATTCACAGGCATCTATACAGCATGTCCAAAGAGGTTTTGAAATTTTGATGAAACTTAAAAATTTGCCCTATCTCTCACCATACATTAACTTTTTATACCAGAATTTAATGTACATTGTGGGCTGTAACTCTATCAAATGGTGAGATATTAAGCTAACACTTTGTGTCAGCATTTACAGACATCTATACAGCATGTCCAAAGAGGTTTTGAAATTTTGATGAAACTTAAAAATTTGCCCTATCTCTCACTATACATTAACTCTGTATACCAGAATTTAATGTACATTGAGGGTTGTAACTCTATCAAATGGTGAGATATTAAGCTAAGACACTTTGTGTCAGCATTCACAGACATCTATACAGCATGTCCAAAGAGGTTTTGAAATTTTGATGAAACTTAAAAATATGCCCTATCTCTCACTATACATTAACTTTGTATACCAGAATTTAATGTACATTGAGGGTTGTAACTCTATCAAATGGTGAGATATTAAGCTAAAACTTTGTGTCAGCATTCACAGACATCTACACAGCATGTCTAAAGAGGTTTTGAAATTTTGATGAAACTTAAAAATTTGCCCTATATATCTCACACCATACATTAACTTTGTATACCAGAACTTAATGTACATTGAGGGCTGTAACTCTATCAAATGTTGAGATATTAAGCTAACACTTTGTGTCAGCATTCACAGACATCTATACAGCATGTCCAAAGAGGTTTTGAAATTTTGATGAAACTTAAAAATTTGCCCTAACACTCACAATACATTAACTTTGTATACCAGAATTTAATGTACATTGAGGGCAGTCACTCTATCAAATGGAGAGATATGAAGCTAAAACTTTGTGTCAGCATTCACAGACATCTATACAGCATGTCCAAAGAGGTTTTGAAATTTTGAAGAAACTTAAAAATTTGCCCTATATATATATATATCTCACCAGAATTTAATGTACATTGAGGGTTGTAACTCTATCAAATGGAGAGATATGAAGCTAACACTTTGTGTCAGCATTCACAGACATCTATACAGCATGTCCAAAGAGGTTTTGTAATTTTGATGAAACTTAAAAATTTGCCCTATCTCTCACCATACATTAACTCTGTATACCAGAATTTAATGTACATTGAGGGTTGTAACTCTATCAAATGGTGAGATATTAAGCTAAAACTTTGTGTCAGCATTCACAGACATCTATACAGCATGTCCAAAGAGGTTTTGAAATTTTGATGAAACTTAAAAATTTGCCCTATCTCTCACTATACATTAACTTTGTATACCAGAATTTAATGTACATTGATGGCTGTAACTCTATCAAATGGTGAGATATTAAGCTAACACTTTGTGTCAGCATTCACAGACATCTATACAGCATGTCTAAAGAGGTTTTGAAATTTTGATGGAACTTAAAATTTCCTTATATCTCACCATACATTAACTTTGTTAACCAGAATTTAATGTACATTGAGGGTTGTAACTCTATCAAATGGAGAGGTGTGAAGCTAATACCTGATGCCAGCATTCACAGACATGTATGAAATATTTCCAAAGAGTTTTAGAAGTTTCAATTTATGTTCATATTTGCCCTATCTCTCACCATACAAATGAGTATATCCTACAATATAGTATTGGAGCTACAATTGCTTTCAAAGCATTATTTAGCCCAGAAATAAGAATCTATTTTTATCGGTACATTATTCTCTCAATTCTAAAATTTAAGTTAGGAATTGAGTAATTCATACAGCCCGGCCTAGTTGCAATATCGATCATAGACATTAGAGGCGATAAATATCAGTCTACTCGCAATATCTCTAATTTTCGGCATCAAGAAAAGTCGCTTTCCTCCCTCCATCAAGATACATACTGGCTTTTATCCATTTGCCACAGTTTTGAGATGTATTGGAAATACTGCGTATGCGTGTAAAATTGTTTGGAACGATTCACTGGTCTGGAATTAAAGTGGAATAATTTGACGATTTCTCGAAAATAATTGGGATCTGAAAAGTCGTTCTCCTCGACCCATCAAGACACTTACTGGTTTTTTTCCGCTTTCCCCAGTTTTCAGATGAACCACTAATACTGCCTATGTCTTTAAATTTGCTTGGAACAATTCACTGATCTGGAAATAACGAGAAATTTGTAAAAAAATGCCCCAACCACAACCGTTTTCTTTGGATAAAACTTCATATAAATAGAAGCGAAAAACCTTATAAAGTAGGCCTACCTGGACACATCTCTATGGTGGTTGCGGTTCCCATAGAGGTTGGTAGCGCTTAGACTCTGAAGCTGTCTCCTAATCGGTTGGTGCCATAGAGACGTGCTCACCAATAATCCGGATTTCGGGGGGGTTCCACGTAATGTGGGATTGGCATCTGATATCTTAGGATTCATATGAGTCGGCCATATCGAGAAGAACTGGTTCTTCTCACGCAAGTGACACCCAAAGCTCAACTCGGCAGAGCGTTACCACCGATCCCGGCCTCTGAGCGTCGTGGATGGTAGCGTTCGGTATGGTCCAACTTTTTTTCTTTGGAGTTTCGTTGGCCGTCGATTGGCAAAATTTAACTTTAACGACATCCATATATTATATGTGGATAGACAGTACTTCGATAACAATCAATTACTACACAGTGCATATCCCAATGTATAATAAAATTTAGAAACTATTCTAGATTTTCGGATATAGTATCGAATTTGTCTTGATTTTATACCTTCTAACGGTCGGCCATATGTAGTATTACGCAATTTTCTCTAACAATACAGTACTGTAACTCTATCAAAACTAAAGATATGAAGCTAACACTTTGTGTCAGCATTCGCAGACATCTATACAGCATGTCCAAAGAGATTTTGAAATTTTGATCAAACTTAAAAATTTGCCCTATCTCTCACCATACATTAACTTTGTATACCAGAATTTAATGTACATTGAGGGTTGTAACTCTATCAAATGGTGAGATATTAAGCTAACACTTTGTGTCAGTATTCACAGACATCTATACAGCATGTCCAAAGAGGTTTTGAAATTTTGAAGAAACTTAAAAATTTGCCCTATCTCTCACCATACATTAACTTTGTATAACAGAATTTAATGTACATTGAGGCTTGTAACTCTATTAAACGTTGAGATATTAAGCTAAAACTTTGTGTCAGCATTCACAGACATCTATACAGCATGTCCAAAGAGGTTTTCAAATTTAAATGAAACTTAAAAATTTGCCCTATCTCTCACTATACATTAACTTTGTATACCAGAATTTAATGTACATTGAGGGTTGTAACTCTATCAAATGGAGCGATATGAAGCTAAAACTTTGTGTCAGCATTCACAGACATCTATACAGCATGTCCAAAGAGGTTTTCAAATTTTGATGAAACTTAAAAATTTGCCCTATCTCTCAACATACATTAACTTTGTATAACAGAATTCAATGTACATTGAGGGCAGTCACTCTATCAAATGGAGAGATATGAAGCTAAAACTTTGTGTCAGCATTCACAGACATCTATACAGCATGTCCAAAGAGGTTTTCAAATTTTGATGAAACTTAAAAATTTGCCTTATCTCTCACCATACATTAACTTTGTATACCAGAATTTATTGTACATTGAGGGTTGTAACTCTATCAAATGGAGAGATATGAAGCTAAAACTTTGTGTCAGCATTCACAGACATCTATACAACATGTCCAAAGAGGTTTTGAAATTTTGATGAAACTTAAAAATTAGCCCTATCTCTCACTATACATTAACTTTATATACCAGAATTTAATGTACATTGAGGGTTGTAACTCTATCAAATGGAGAGGTGTGAAGCTAATACTTTATGCCAGCATTCACAGACATGTATGAAATATTTTCAAAGAGTTTTAAAAGTTTCAATTTATGTTCATATTTGCCCTATATCTCACCATACATATGAGTATATCCTACAATATAGTATTGGAGCTACAATTGCTTTCAAAGCATTATTTAGCCTAGAAATAAGAATCTATTTTTATCGGTACATTATTCTCTCAATTCTAAAATTTAAATTAGGAATTGAGTAATTCATACAGCCCGGCCTAGTTGCAATATCGATTATAGACATTAATATCGTAGAGGCGATAAATATCAGTCTACTCGCAATATCTCTAATTTTCGGCATCAAGAAAAGTCGCTTTCCTCCCTCCATCAAGATACATACTGGCTTTTATCCATTTGCCACAGTTTTGAGATGTATTGGAAATACTGCGTATGCGTGTAAAATTGTTTGGAACGATTCACTGGTCTGGAATTAAAGTGGAATAATTTGACGATTTCTCGAAAATAATTGGGATCTGAAAAGTCGTTCTCCTCGACCCATCAAGACACTTACTGGTTTTTTTCCGCTTTCCCCAGTTTTCAGATGAACCACTAATACTGCCTATGTCTTTAAATTTGCTTGGAACAATTCACTGATCTGGAAATAACGAGAATATTGTAAAAAAATGACCCAACCACAACCGTTTTCTCTGGACAAAACTTCATATAAATAGAAGCGAAAAACCTTATAAAGTAGGCCTACCTGGACACATCTCTATGGTGGTTGCGGTTCCCATAGAGGTTGGTAGCGCTTAGACTCTGAAGCTGTCTCCTAATCGGTTGGTGCCATAGAGACGTGCTCACCAATAATCCGGATTTCGGGGGGGTTCCACGTAATGTGGGATTGGCATCTGATATCTTAGGATTCATATGAGTCGGCCATATCGAGAAGAACTGGTTCTTCTCACGCAAGTGACACCCAAAGCTCAACTCGGCAGAGCGTTACCACCGATCCCGGCCTCTGAGCGTCGTGGATGGTAGCGTTCGGTATGGTCCAACTTTTTTTCTTTGGAGTTTCGTTGGCCGTCGATTGGCAAAATTTAACTTTAACGACATCCATATATTATATGTGGATAGACAGTACTTCGATAACAATCAATTACTACACAGTGCATATCCCAATGTATAATAAAATTTAGAAACTATTCTAGATTTTCGGATATAGTATCGAATTTGTCTTGATTTTATACCTTCTAACGTTCGGCCATATGTAGTATTACGCAATTTTCTCTAACAATACAGTACTGTAACTCTATCAAAACTAAAGATATGAAGCTAACACTTTGTGTCAGCATTCGCAGACATCTATACAGCATGTCCAAAGAGATTTTGAAATTTTGATCAAACTTAAAAATTTGCCCTATCTCTCACCATACATTAACTTTGCATACCAGAATTTAATGTACATTGAGGGCAGTCACTCTATCAAATGGAGAGATATGAAGCTAAAACTTTGTGTCAGCATTCACAGACATCTATACAGCATGTCCAAAGAGGTTTTGAAATTTTGATGAAATTTAAAAATTTGCCCTATCTCTCACTATACATTAACATTGTATACCAGAATTTATTGTACATTAAGGGTTGTAACTCTATCAAATGGAGAGATATGAAGCTAAAACTTTGTGTCAGCATTCACAGACATCTATACAGCATGTCCAAAGAGGTTTTGAAATTTTGATGAAACTTAAAAATTTGCCCTATCTCTCACTATACATTAACTTTGTATACCAGAATTTATTGTACATTAAGGGTTGTAACTCTGTCAAAAGGAGAGATATGAAGCTAAAACTTTGTGTCAGCATTCACAGACATCTATACAGCATGTCCAAAGAGGTTTTGAAATTTTGATGAAACTTAAAAATTTGCCCTATATCTCACCATACATTAACTTTGTATACCAGAATTTAATGTACATTGATGGCTGTAATTCTATCAAATGGTGAGATATTAAGCTAACACTTTGTGTCAGCATTCACAGACATCTATACAGCATGACCAAAGAGGTTTTGAAATTTTGATGAAACTTAAAAATTTGCCCTATCTCTCACTATACATTAACTTTGTATACCAGAATTTAATGTACATTGATGGCTGTAATTCTATCAAATGGTGAGATATTAAGCTAACACTTTGTGTCAGCATTCACAGACATCTATACAGCATGTCCAAAGAGGTTTTGAAATTTTGATGAAACTTAAAAATTTGCCCTATCTCTCACTATACATTAACTTTGTATATCAGAATTTAATGTACATTGATGGCTGTAATTCTATCAAATGGAGAGATATGAAGCTAAAACTTTGTGTCAGCATTCACAGACATCTATACAGCATGTCCAAAGAGGTTTTGAAATTTTGATGAAATTTAAAAATTTGCCCTATCTCTCACTATACATTAACTTTGTATACCAGTATTTATTGTACATTAAGGGTTGTAACTCTATCAAATGGAGAGATATTAAGCTAAAACTTTGTGTCAGCATTCACAGACATCTATACAGCATGTCCAAAGAGGTTTTGAAATTTTGATGAAACTTAAAAATTAGCCCTATCTCTCACTATACATTAACTTTATATACCAGAATTTAATGTACATTGAGGGTTGTAACTCTATCAAATGGAGAGGTGTGAAGCTAATACTTTATGCCAGCATTCACAGACATGTATGAAATATTTTCAAAGAGTTTTAAAAGTTTCAATTTATGTTCATATTTGCCCTATATCTCACCATACATATGAGTATATCCTACAATATAGTATTGGAGCTACAATTGCTTTCAAAGCATTATTTAGCCTAGAAATAAGAATCTATTTTTATCGGTACATTATTCTCTCAATTCTAAAATTTAAATTAGGAATTGAGTAATTCATACAGCCCGGCCTAGTTGCAATATCGATTATAGACATTAATATCGTAGAGGCGATAAATATCAGTCTACTCGCAATATCTCTAATTTTCGGCATCAAGAAAAGTCGCTTTCCTCCCTCCATCAAGATACATACTGGCTTTTATCCATTTGCCACAGTTTTGAGATGTATTGGAAATACTGCGTATGCGTGTAAAATTGTTTGGAACGATTCACTGGTCTGGAATTAAAGTGGAATAATTTGACGATTTCTCGAAAATAATTGGGATCTGAAAAGTCGTTCTCCTCGACCCATCAAGACACTTACTGGTTTTTTTCCGCTTTCCCCAGTTTTCAGATGAACCACTAATACTGCCTATGTCTTTAAATTTGCTTGGAACAATTCACTGATCTGGAAATAACGAGAATATTGTAAAAAAATGACCCAACCACAACCGTTTTCTCTGGACAAAACTTCATATAAATAGAAGCGAAAAACCTTATAAAGTAGGCCTACCTGGACACATCTCTATGGTGGTTGCGGTTCCCATAGAGGTTGGTAGCGCTTAGACTCTGAAGCTGTCTCCTAATCGGTTGGTGCCATAGAGACGTGCTCACCAATAATCCGGATTTCGGGGGGGTTCCACGTAATGTGGGATTGGCATCTGATATCTTAGGATTCATATGAGTCGGCCATATCGAGAAGAACTGGTTCTTCTCACGCAAGTGACACCCAAAGCTCAACTCGGCAGAGCGTTACCACCGATCCCGGCCTCTGAGCGTCGTGGATGGTAGCGTTCGGTATGGTCCAACTTTTTTTCTTTGGAGTTTCGTTGGCCGTCGATTGGCAAAATTTAACTTTAACGACATCCATATATTATATGTGGATAGACAGTACTTCGATAACAATCAATTACTACACAGTGCATATCCCAATGTATAATAAAATTTAGAAACTATTCTAGATTTTCGGATATAGTATCGAATTTGTCTTGATTTTATACCTTCTAACGTTCGGCCATATGTAGTATTACGCAATTTTCTCTAACAATACAGTACTGTAACTCTATCAAAACTAAAGATATGAAGCTAACACTTTGTGTCAGCATTCGCAGACATCTATACAGCATGTCCAAAGAGATTTTGAAATTTTGATCAAACTTAAAAATTTGCCCTATCTCTCACCATACATTAACTTTGTATACCAGAATTTAATGTACATTGATGGCTGTAACTCTATCAAATGGTGAGATATTAAGCTAACACTTTGTGTCAGTATTCACAGACATCTATACAGCATGTCCAAAGAGGTTTTACAATTTTGATGAAACTTAAAAATTTGCCCTATCTCTCACCATACATTAACTTTGTATACCAGAATTTAATGTACATTGAGAGTTGTAACTCTATATTAAATGTTGAGATATTAAGCTAAAACTTTGTGTCAGCATTCACAGACATCTATACAGCATGTCCAAAGAGATTTTGAAATTTTGATGAAACTTAAAAATTTACCCTAACCCTCACCATACATTAACTTTGTATACCAGAATTTAATGTACATTGAGGGCAGTCACTCTATCAAATGGTGAGATATTAAGCTAACACTTTGTGTCAGTATTCACAGACATCTATACAGCATGTCCAAAGAGGTTTTACAATTTTGATGAAACTTAAAAATTTGCCCTATCTCTCACCATACATTAACTTTGTATACCAGAATTTAATGTACATTGAGAGTTGTAACTCTATATTAAATGTTGAGATATTAAGCTAAAACTTTGTGTCAGCATTCACAGACATCTATACAGCATGTCCAAAGAGATTTTGAAATTTTGATGAAACTTAAAAATTTACCCTAACCCTCACCATACATTAACTTTGTATACCAGAATTTAATGTACATTGAGGGCAGTCACTCTATCAAATGGTGAGATATTAAGCTAACACACTTTGTGTCAGCATTCACAGACATCTATACAGCATGTCCAAAGAGGTTTTGAAATTTTGATGAAACTTAAAAATTTGCCTTATCTCTCACTATACATTAACTTTGTATACCAGAGTTTAATGTACATTGATGGCTGTAACTCTATCAAATGGTGAGATATTAAGCTAACACTTTGTGTCAGCATTCACAGACATCTATACAGCATGTCCAAAGAGGTTTTGAAATTTTGATCAAACTTAAAAATTTGCCCTATCTCTCACCATACATTAACTTTGTATACCAGAATTTAATGTACATTGATGGCTGTAACTCTATCAAATGGTGAGATATTAAGCTAACACTTTGTGTCAGTATTCACAGACATCTATACAGCATGTCCAAAGAGGTTTTACAATTTTGATGAAACTTAAAAATTTGCCCTATCTCTCACCATACATTAACTTTGTATACCAGAATTTAATGTACATTGAGAGTTGTAACTCTATATTAAATGTTGAGATATTAAGCTAAAACTTTGTGTCAGCATTCACAGACATCTATACAGCATGTCCAAAGAGATTTTGAAATTTTGATGAAACTTAAAAATTTACCCTAACCCTCACCATACATTAACTTTGTATACCAGAATTTAATGTACATTGAGGGCAGTCACTCTATCAAATGGTGAGATATTAAGCTAACACACTTTGTGTCAGCATTCACAGACATCTATACAGCATGTCCAAAGAGGTTTTGAAATTTTGATGAAACTTAAAAATTTGCCTTATCTCTCACTATACATTAACTTTGTATACCAGAGTTTAATGTACATTGATGGCTGTAACTCTATCAAATGGTGAGATATTAAGCTAACACTTTGTGTCAGCATTCACAGACATCTATACAGCATGTCCAAAGAGGTTTTGAAATTTTGATGAAACTTAAAAATTTGCCCTATCTCTCACTATACATTAACTTTGTATACCAGAGTTTAATGTACATTGATGGCTGTAACTCTATCAAATGGTGAGATATTAAGCTAAAACTTTGTGTCAGCATTCACAGACATCTATACAGCATGTCCAAAGAGGTTTTCAAATTTTGATGAAACTTAAAAATTTGCCCTATCTCTCACTATACATTGACTTTGTAAACCAGAATTTAATGTACATTGATGACTGTAACTCTATCAAATGTTGAGATATTAAGCTAACACTTTGTGTCAGCATTCACAGACATCTATACAGCATGTCCAAAGAGGTTTTGAAATTTTGATGAAACTTAAAAATTTGCCCTATCTCTCACTATACATTAACTTTGTATACCAGAATTTAATGTACATTGAGAGTTGTAACTCTATCAAATGTTGAGATATTAAGCTAAAACTTTGTGTCAGCATTCACAGACATCTATACAACATGTCCAAAGAGGTTTTGAAATTTTGATGGAACTTAAAATTAACCTTAATTCTCACCATACATTAATTTCGTATACCGGAATGTTATGTACATTGCGGGCTGTAACTCTAAGTTTTATTAAATTCCTAAAACTCACTGGACATACTATACAGATGTCTGTGATTGCTGACACAAAGTTGTAGCTTCATATCTTTCTATTTGATAGAGTTACAACCATCAATGTATATTAAATTCTGGTATACAAAGTTAATGTATGGTGAGAGATAGGGCAAATTTTTAAGTTTGATCAAAATTTCAAAACCTCTTTGGACATGCTGTATAGATGTCTGCGAATGCTGACACAAAGTGTTAGCTTCATATCTTTAGTTTTGATAGAGATTCAGTACTGTATTGTTAGAGAAAATTGCGTAATACTACATATGGCCGACCGTTAGAAGGTATAAAATCAAGACAAATTCGATACTATATCCGAAAATCTAGAATAGTTTCTAAATTTTATTATAAATTGGGATATGCACTGTGTAGTAATTGATTGTTATCGAAGTACTGTCTATCCACATATATTATATGGATGTCGTTAAAGTGAAATTTTGCCAATCGACGGCCAACGAAACTCCAAAGAAAAAAAGTTGGACCATACCGAACGCTACCATCCACGACGCTCAGAGGCCGGAATCGGTGGTAACGCTCTGCCGAGTTGAGCTTTGGGTGTCACTTGCGTGAGAAGAACCAGTTCTTCTCGATATGGCCGACTCATATGAATCCTAAGATATCAGATGCCAATCCCACATTACGTGGAACCCCCCCGAAATCCGGATTATTGGTGAGCACGTCTCTATGGCACCAACCGATTAGGAGACAGCTTCAGAGTCTAAGCGCTACCAACCTCTATGGGAACCGCAACCACCATAGAGATGTGTCCAGGTAGGCCTACTTTATAAGGTTTTTCGCTTCTATTTATATGAAGTTTTGTCCAGAGAAAACGGTTGTGGTTGGGTCATTTTTTTTACAAATTTCTCGTTATTTCCAGATCAGTGAATTGTTCCAAGCAAATTTAAAGACATAGGCAGTATTAGTGGTTCATCTGAAAACTGGGGAAAGCGGAAAAAACCCAGTAAGTGTCTTGATGGGTCGAGGAGAACGACTTTTCAGATCCCAATTATTTTCGAGAAATCGTCAAATTATTCCACTTTAATTCCAGACCAGTGAATCGTTCCAAACAATTTTACACGCATACACAGTATTTCCAATACATCTTAAAACTGTGGAAAATGGGTAAAAGCGTGTATTTGTCTTGGTGGAGGGAGGAGAACGACTTTTCATGATGACGAAAATTAGATATTATGCGAGGGTCGATATTTATCCCCGGTTATAATAATCGAAATTTTTATGTGTAATGGATAAAAGCATTAAGGGGTATGTACGGATAGAGATAGAAACTGAGTTAATGTATGGGAAGGTGATAGGATTAAATAGGGCAGCAATAATTCTTAAACCTTTTATACGTGTTCGTGAATGCTGACACCAAGTATTAGGGTACTGGTTGCCTTCCCCTTGCAGTCGAAGTTGGTCGTTACACCTCCATCCCATTTGATCAGAGGACATGTCAGGTCTGTGCTGAGGTGGAGGACCAAGCACATTTTTGCTTGATTGTTGTAAACTTAATATTATAAGAAAAGAATTATTTACCTACTGTACCTATCTTAATCCCAATTTTACATGTATGTCTCCCTCCACTAAATTACAATATCTTTTAACCTCAGACAATACAAAAGTCATTAACTTCATTTATAGAATGTATAATCTTAGACAATCCCTTTTATTCCCATCATAATTTATTGTAAACACCCTCACCAATCTTTTTTGTGACTAATAAGCCAAACCTGGCTGGTCAGCTTGTATATCGATAGTCACTTTAATAATAATTAATATTAAAAAAATATTAGCTTCATATCTTTCTATTCGATAAAGTTGCAGTCCTTACTGTAACTCACTGCATGTACCAGATTTATATTGTTTGTATGTTACAAATTATAAGTGATTTACAGTTCAAGGGATCTGATTGAATCAGAATTTTGGCTAAAAATGTCAAAACTTTGAAAATTTCGGTCCAGAGGAAAAGAGAACATTCTTAACATCGTGATACAACAGGTCATATGGCTTCCCAGGCAACTGGGACTTTCCCTCCTCCAAGAGTCCCTTTTCTCTGGCCAGCTGGTTGCATAGCAACGAGGCTGTGTCTGTTATGTAGATATTCTGAGCGCTGCTCAGCCGAAGCCTTTTCTTGCATCCTTCCTCAAAGACATTGAAAAAGAGATCAGAGTTACATGCGCTAGCCCCCCAGCTTTCCACTGCATGCCACTTGCAACTAAACTCTTTTCCATCATCAGACGCAAAACACAGTTTTTCTCTGTTTATTGTAAGCCTCACTGAAGCACCGGGGGTCAGCTTTGGGAGAAAGGCATCGTTGCTAATGGTACAATCGTCGACTGTTACTGAGAAGTATTGCTCAGGGCAAGTGTCAACGAGGTACTCCAAGTACTGTCGCGGAGTGGGGAAAAACGGGTCGTTGAATGATTCCAGCTCCAATTGCTGTTTGTCTGTCACTATGACTCGTCCGGTTTCAACTTTTTTGCGAACCTCTTCGAACAGCAATGCCGCAGCGTTTGGGTCGCGAACGATACATTTTCTTTCCAGCGCTGGGTCAAAGTTGCATCTCAGCAGACATATTGGCTGGTCCTTTGGAACTACACCACTGCTCTTCAGGATCTGCTTGGGGTAGGTCAGGCTTCCTACATGTATAGCAAAGAGGGGTAGCGAAGCCGGCGCTAACGCAAGTGTTTTTCCTATTTCCGTCATAAATGCTTCACAAGTCAAACTTTGACTCTTTAGAGAAGGCGTAAAAAGGAATTCGCTGCTGCGTCCATCTGGAAGTTTGATGTTTACGCGTGCGGAAACCATAATAATTCAAGTTTAGTCGGCCATTTTCCATATGATCTCATCATGACGTCATTTTTAATGGCTTGTAAGCAAGATGGCCGCTCTACCTAAATTAATGTAAGTGTTTGCTTGTGAAATCGGCTAGTAAGGAAAAGCGTTATTTGGAAGGCAATGTCTTGGAATCGGACTGAAAACGAAAGACTTGGAATTGGTAAGTGTCTGGAGCCTTCAAATATTTAATGTAGCGCGTCGAGCAGCTAAAGAATGTTGTCCGAGCGTGCACGAGCGACTGGCGCTGGTCTATCTGTTGAATGTTTCATTTTATATTTACTGAATTGTATCGCCGACCATTTAGCGCTTAATCGAGGGCAGATTATCCGAATGATCCAATTCAATCGTTGAAAACCGAAATCTACTTTTGTCACGCTATGCATGTTTGAAAGTTGACCGGAAAGTGAAATTGGCCGTGTTTCTCTAGATGTAAACGCATTTGGGCCGCATCAGGATCTGTAGAAAGTGATTGTCATACTTGTTGCCTCCTTTACCGTCTTATCATTCTCTAAGAGTTTGAAAAACAGTGAAAGTGTTTATTTTCTGTTTACAATTGTACTCGCTTCCAACGCCCCCAAAGTGGAGGATGGCTTACTGTCCGTCGCTTACTGACGATGGTGATAGATATATTCGCAACTTTGTAATTAAGTAAACCATTTGTGTGGCGGCTGGTTCTCAAACCTCCGTGTACTTCCTCTTGTTAAGACAAAAACTGACTAATTTAATTGAAATATCCTGCGTAGCTTGAGGATTAAAGAAACAAATTGATGAAGTGGAACTGAGTCTTTATAGAGAGGTAGTCTCCGTATAACAGTCTTTATAGAGAGGTAGTCTCTGTATAGGAGCAGTCTTTATAGAGAGGTAGTCTCTGTATAGGAGCAGTCTTTATAGAGAAGTCTTATCTCCATAATAGCCATTAGTTTAGTTTAGTTTCTTCTGAAATCATACATGCTAGGTAATGGTAGTAGTTGATTCAGTTGGCCGGCTTCATTTGGCAGCTTAAAGGAATTTTGTGTAAAGTGGATATTATCTTATAGTGTGAATGTGTACTCAAAGTTGAATGTTGAAAATGCCCAATTCTAAGTTTACACATGTAATTTGGATATACTGAAGAAGATTGTTAAGTAGTCGTAATGTACTATTAATGGAGTTGTGCGATTTAGTCATTCTCTAAACTAATTGTTGAAGTACCAGCGGAAAATTTGTTTAATGACAATGTACGTAGAACACTTATATTGCATTAGTTCACTTGTGACTCAATTATGTAGCTATACACAATTATGAGGGAAAAGGATTGCACAAGCTTTCTCTGATGTTTGGAGATGTTGTCATTTTGTACGAAGAGTGCCAAGGATGGTATCGAGGAGCACTGTACTATGATCAAAACAAAAAAGGGATTTTCCCCGCCTCTTATGTCCACATCAAAGCACACATTATCCGACCTCAGAAGTAAGTTGTCATGGTAACCAGCATGACATTTTTAGCCCAATTTGATTCTAAATTTGTAGGCCAATAGACGAGGTACTTATCAAGGGAGATCCCCTTTGTATTGAGGCTGGGGAACTCCTTTGGGAATGGAGAAAACATTGGCATTCTCAATACAAGGCAAGTCTACCACCATCAGGCAGACACTCCCTCACCCAGCCAGCCCCTCCCTCACCCGGCCAGCCCCTCCCTCACCCATCCAGACCCTCCCTCACCCTGCCATCCCCTCCCTCACCCTGCCAGCCCCTCCCTCACCCGTCCAGCCCCTCCCTCACCCAGACAGACCCTCCCTCACCCGTCCAGCCCCTCCCTCACCCAGACAGACCCTCCCTCACCCGTCCAGCCCCTCCCTCACCCAGACAGACCCTCCCTCACCCGTCCAGCCCCTCCCTCACAAATCCAGCCCCTCCCTCACAAATCCAGCCCCTCCCTCACAAATCCAGCCCCTCCCTCACAAATCCAGCCCCTCCCTCACAAATCCAGTCCCTCCGTCACCCAGCCAGACTTTACTCACTGTAAGCATGTACGTATCTGCTGGTTTGTGTAGGAAGGGATGTCGACCAACTTTTCTACAGTTCGCAAGCTGATGGATGATGTTGTGGACATTCGCATTTCTCTTCTTGCAAAGAGAATTGCTTCAGATAATCTTCAAAACCTAAAAACTAAACTTACAACAGCTATTGATGTGGTCAACAAGTGAGCAACACATCAACTGCCACGCCCACCTGCCACGCCCACCTGCCACGCCCCTTCTCATCTCCCCTATAGTAAGCTTGGCCTGCCCATGATTCCTCGCAAGGAGACCCGAGACGAGATCAACCCTGACAGGTGCCCCACTGTAGACCTGTTCAATATTGTGAGTTATTTATATGGGAATATTAAGAGTACATTCAATATAATAACCTCTTTATTGTTCAGATATGTGCATACGTACGTAGTTATATACTGTTTCTGTTAGCATCGAACAACACAAGAGGAGTTGGACAAGTATGTTGATGAAACAAACCGTCTTTGGGAAAGGAGGACGTCCCTGATACCACCTCAGGGGCGTGGTCAGAGCAACCCCACCCACCACTTGTACATGTCCATTGAGGGTATTAACCACAGCTTTCCTGAAGATTGTGAGGTCTTCTTTATGCTCTATGAGAAGGAGTCCAAAGTGCAGTATTTGACGTAAGAGGGTGTAATGTATTGCGTGATAGTGTTCTCAAAAAATGATTCCCTTGCAGTGAACGATTTTGTCACCGAGTTCCAAAAACTGCAGAAAATGCATCATTTGTGCAGCCAAAGAAGAACAAGGCGGCCTTGTTTACAGTACGGGTTTCAACATCTCATTTCCTAGAGTGCCATATTTTCCATTCCCATTTCAAATTTCTCCATTTCCATTTCAAATCTAGGATCTTGGAACCAGAGATCTGTTCCTAAAGATGCCCTGTTTAGTGTGTCATGTTGTAAGAAGTGGCAGAATGCTGTTTGGAGACAAAAAGAATCACTCACACCATCTATTTAAGAGACCCTATGCATGTGGAGGTAGGAGCCCCGGGCTTTTAATGTGTGGACTCTTGAAATATTACAGTCTTTCTCTATTGAATATTATTGTTATATTATCATATTTTATTATCGTGCAGTGATTGATCTGTCGTCAGTACTGAAGCCGTTTGGACAAAATGAGGCTCAGGACGAGGAGAGGCCGGCCGAGGAATTTGTGATGTGCATGAATATCATGTGAGTCTTGCACTGTGTGTTGTGTTCAGTGGTCAAGTGATCCACCTTCTCTCTAGTGCCAAGGACGGAGGAGACTTTGGAACTACACAGGACTCCATCATTAAGAAACTGTCCAATAAGGGTGCCACACTTACCTCTAAAGGATTTACCATGTCTCTCACACTCCAACTGTTCAGAGGAGAACTGGATTTGGTTAGCCTCCTAAGCCATCCACCCATCCATCCACCCATCTATCCACCCATCCATCCATCCACCCATCCACCCACCCATCCACCCATCCATCCATCCACCCATCCATCCATCCATCCATCCATCCATCCACCCACCCATCCACCCATCCATCCATCCACCCATCCATCCACCCACCCATCCATCCATCCACCCACTTTCTTACAGTTGAAGAATGACTTTCCGAAGTTCAACAGCGCTGTGCTGGTCCCCAGGTTGGGGTTTCCCGAGGTGATTCTGCCGGGAGATGTGAGAAATGATTTCTACATCATATTTGAGAAGGGAGAGTTTGACAAAGGTCAGAAATCAGCCGAGAGGAATGTGGAAATATCTTTGACAGTGTGTAACCAAGATGGCAAGGAGGTTGAAGTGAGACTATTTGATGCGGGCTAGCCAGACCCTTCTAAGATGTCAGTTTTTAATTTCTTAGAAAGCAATAGTTCCAGCCTCGGGAGCTGAAGCAGTGACAGAGTATACAAGTGTCATTTTTTATCACAACAATACACCCAAATGGGGAGAGACTGTTAAGTTGAATCTTCCTTTTGAAATGATACCAAAAGTCCACTTGAGATTCTCCTTCAGACACTTGGCTAAATCTGAAAGTAAGTCGTTACCTGCTCTACCTCTCCCTTCATCACCCTCTCCCCTCTCTCCCCTCCCTCTCCCTCTCCCTCTCCCTCTTTCTTCTCATTACTTGATAGACAAGGACAAAGCAGACAAGACCTTTGTCTTTGCTTTTATGAAGATTATGAACGAGGATGGGTCAATCTTGCAGGACGGCACTCATGAGCTCTGCATGTACAAGACTGACTCAAAGAAGTGGAGGAATGCTGCTCAGTATCTTCCACTCACCTCCAAGAAGACGGATGCTGTTAGCTTGGGACATCAAACTGTCAGCTCTTCTAACATCACCAACGCCTCGGGGCAGATCCAGCGGAGCTTCAGGGAGAGCTTTTCTTTATCTACCATTAGCTGCTCAACCAAACTGACACAAAAGGGTAAGATATACCATGCACCTTGACCCTACTGGATGGGGATGTCCCTAGTATTCCATACTGGATGGGGATGTCCCTAGTTTTCCATACTGGATGGGGATGTCCCTAGTTTTCCATACTGGATGGGGATGTCCCTAGTTTTCCATACTGGATGGGGATGTCCCTAGTTTTCCATACTGGATGGGGATGTCCCTAGTTTTCCATACTGGATGGGGATGTCCCTAGTTTTCCATACTGGATGGGGATGTCCCTAGTTTTCCATACTGGATGGGGATGTCCCTAGTTTTCCATACTGGATGGGGATGTCCCTAGTTTTCCATACTAGATGGGGATGTCCCTAGTTTTCCATACTAGATGGGGATGTCCCTAGTTTTCCATACTGGATGGGGATGTCCCTAGTATTTCCCATTTTCTGGGACCATTAGCTGATGGAATGCTGTCTCCCTGTTCAGTTGAGTTGCTAGCACTGCTGAAGTGGCGCAGCTGTCCAGAAACTCTCTTGGTAACCTTAAATGGAATAGAACATGTCTCAGGGAATGAAATATTTAAATTTCTCCAAGATACACTTGATTGCCTGTTTCAGATCCTCACAGAACATGAAGGAAAATACAAAAAAGAACTATTTAATGTTTTAGTACGTGTCAATAGAGTCTTAGAAAAGCTGTCTTTTAATCTCTCCATTTTATCCCTTCAAGATACACATTCTGGGATTTTTGAAAGAAGGGAAGTTTCAGCACTTCCATCCCGTGTTTGACCTGTACCTCAGTCGACACTTTTCTGCTGCACTGGCCTACTGCTCCCTCCTGGAGACACTCAATAGCTACATACGCAACTGGACCACAGAGGAAGACATTGACAGACTGATCAAAGTCTTTGAAGTAAGATATCATGTGACTATCATGTGACTATCACATGACAGCTGTCAGTTACTCATGGAATACAATACAGGTCTTGGAGTACCTGTTCAAGTTCATTTCCCACTCGTACACCCTCTATCGGAGGGGCAGGTCGTCGGAAGATGAGACAGTCAAAGACTCTATTAAGAGCTTCTTTGTTGATGTCACTCAAATCATGAAAGCCCCAAGAATGGAGGAAAAGATATATGGAAAGACACAAAACCTTCAGGTGGGTTGCTCTGGCAGTTTAAATGGTTCTAGAATTATGGTGTGTGCTCGTCCTATATAGTCAGCGATTCTCTTAAATGTGACCTCCATTTTACCTGATTTGGGAAAGATGATTAGTAGTGAAGATGGAGATATTGCGTAAGTTTTGGAAATGTTGCTCAACATGCCCTGTTACAAGTCTCTCTGTGTAGTCATATGATGGCCACATTGTTGGAGGGAGCCCAGAACATTCCCCAGTATCACGACACCTTAACATTTATCATGAACATTCTCCAGTCTCCTGTCAAACTACTGCAAAAGAGCAGTAAGAGCCCCGGGCTGCTATCTGTGTGACTGCTCTTTCATGCATTCCTCTTATTTGTAGGTGGGAGAAAGGCCCTTTTACCAGTTTTAGTGAGATTTTGGAGTGAGTTTGTGACTCAACGTGCTCCGAGACAAGAAATTGGTTTAAACAGTGACACAACATTACTCTGCATCCAAACCATTGGGAAGATGACAGTCGTCCTTCAATCAAATGATGAAGTAAACAATTCCATCCATCCATCCATCCACCCACCCATCCATCCATCCACCCACCCGTCCATCCATCCACCCACCCATCCATCCACCCACCCATCCATCCACCCATCCATCCATATATCCATCCGTCCACCCACCCATCCACCCGTCCACCCACCCAGCCATCCAACCATCCATCCATCCATCCATCCATCCATCCACCCATCCATCCACCCACCCACCCATCCACCCATCCATCCATCCATCCATCCATCCATCCATCCATCCATCCATCCATCCATCCATCCATCCATCCACCCATCCACCCATCCATCCACCCATCCATCCATCCATCCATCCATCCACCCATCCATCCACCCATCCACCCATCCATCCACCCATCCATCCATCCACCCATCCATCCACCCATCCACCCTTCCATCCACCCATCCACCCATCCACCCGTCCACCCACCCAGCTAGCCATCCATCCATCCATCCACCCACCCACCCATCCATCCACCCACCCATCCACCCGTCCACCCATCCATCCATTCTATCCTATATTAGCATTGCAGTAGACAGGATTATAGAAACATTTTGAGATTGCTGAGGTCGATTTTGAGTTTCTGTTTTGCTACTTCCAAAGAGAAGCTCCCAGTCACAGTAAGCATGTGTGGCTGTCATGTGACTGTCATGTGACCAGCTATTCAGTCTCTGCTCCACTGTTCATAGGCCTATAACTGGGTCAACCTGCTGAGTGTTCTATACCTCTGTCCAGTTGAGGACTTTAAGGCATTTTGTGACGGCCAGCCCACTCTCACTGAACTTGGAGACTTTCTTTCCGATTTCTTTTCCTTTGTCCAACTGGCCATCAGAGATCAGTTGTACTTTAAAGACGAATGGATGATCCTTCACTTGGTGCAGAGCAAGTTAGCTTGAACCCAATTCTTGTATATTCTTGTATATCTCCTTTGTTTGTATACTAGTGTCCTGCATATATATACGTACGTAGTATACTGCTTACAAATCTAGTATAGTGCAGAGTATACTAAATCTTGTATACCCTTGTATATTCTTTATTTTGTATGCTATTATCATACTAGTCCTTGAATATTTTTGTATTCTAGGGTAATCTTGAAGGTTGTCAGGTGTTGTGCCGACTGTCTGATTGACAAGTTCCTCACAGCAAACACCTACCGACACGAACTCTTTCAAGAGTGCCTGGAACTGTGTGTTGTGTTTGTCACTCAAAAGTGCCTCCAACTTGACAAAGCTTCTCTTGTGAGACAAAGGAGGACGAAACACAAGTTAGTCAGACACTGCTCCAAGTGACTGTTACAGTGACTGCTGTGATGTGATCAATTGGTTTTTAGATTTGGTGACTTGCGGTTGGACATGGGATTTGTTGTGATAAGGCTTTGGGGGAGCCTGACCAATGTCCACAAGGAGCAGTTCATTATCTCCTCCATTGGTGACCTCATAAAGATGACTCTAGCCAAGAGCCCAGGTACGTTATATCTTCAATTTGGAGGCCTGTAATAAAGGGTTAGGTGACTTCCTATTGACACTGTTTAAGAGCCCAGGCCTTTTACTTACACTGTTTAAGAGCCCAGGCCTGCTCTGTTTGTTCTATAGATTTAAGAAGGATAACACTACCACTGATTTGGAATACAATGCAGGTTGACATGGCAACCTCAGGATCCATTAAAAGAGTAAGTCCCTGTCATTATTAGCAATGATAATTGTACCAACTCCCCATGCTCTCCTTGTTAGGTTGAGGCTGGTATTATTGCTGAATTAGACAGTCTCTTTTCAAGTGGTTTCGGTGACGATGAGTACAGAGAAACATTTGGCAACATGTAGGTGTGCTTTATTTAGAGTGATTGGACTTGCTTTACAGGCAGGTTGTTCTGTGTGTTGCAGTTTGACGCAGCATTGCAAGAACGAGTCCAGCTCTGATATTGGAAAGTTTGGAATGGATCTGGTCAAGTATGCCACCAAGCTAATGGAGCTGGTGCTGGACTACAGGAGCATTCCCGACGATGACTACAACAAGGACAAGCGAATGGGCTGCATGTTCAATCTACTGGTCAGTAGGTGTCATGTGACTGTCATGTGACCCCTCTTGACTGTCAAGGGATGCCTCTCTGTTGTAGAACTTTTATAAGGAAATTGACAAAGAAGAAGTGTACATTAAGTACATTTACAGACTAAGTGAACTCCACAGAACAGATGAACGCTACACAGAAGCTGCTTTAACTCTTCTCCTTCACGGAAGCAACCTGAAGGTTAGCATGTTATAGTATACAGAGAATATAAAGAGTATGTGGAGAATAGAGAGTATATGGAGAATATAAAGAGTACGTATATGGAGAATAGAGAGAGTATATGGAGAATATAGAGAGTATATGGAGAATAGAGAGTATATAGAGAATAGAGAGAGTATATGGAGAATATAGAGAGTATATGGAGAATAGAGAGTATATGGAGAATAGAGAGTATATGGAGAATATAGAGAGTATATGGAGAATGTGGTACAGTGTGTTAAAGAGAGTATTTTGTGTGTTCAATGAACTAGTGGAACGATGAGATGTTGGAGGCGGTGGGGAAGTTCCCCAGACACTCTGCTAGAGCTAGGAAGGAGCTGCTGTTTAAGGAAGCCATTCAATTACTGGACCTTGGCAAAGGTTGGGAGCTGGGGATTCCCCTTTGTAAAGCTTTAGCCAGACTGTACGAGGAGGACTTGTTTGACTACCACAAACTGGGAGCCATTTTGGTAAGGGAAATCCCCGGACCATCCTTCCATATATGGAATTGATCTGTTTTGCCCGACTCTACAGGAGCAGCAAGCCTCATTTTATAGAAGAATCATTTCAGAGTTGAGGGTGGACCCCGAGTACTTCAGTGTAGGGTACTTTGGAAGGGGATTCCCTCATTTTCTCAGGGTACGTACGTCCCTAAAGAGAGCTTGCAGCTCAGTGTGTAAACTTGGCACATTTATGTATTTCAACAGAACAAAGTGTTTGTCCATCGCGGTTTGCCCTTTGAACAGTTGAGTGCCTTCAGACGGAGACTGAGCTATGAATTCCCCAAAGCAAAGGTCAGTAACTGATATCTCAAGTCTGCTGCAGAAATATTTGTTCTTCTTGTTTCCAGTTCCTCCAGTACACCACAAGTCCGGAAGAGAGTGTCATGAACTCACCCGAAATGAGTATCCATCTTTTGTGATAGCTTGAATAACATGTTCACCTACCTCCCTGCCTCCCTATCCACCTGAGCTACCTCCTGCCTCCTCCCACCCACCGTAGTTACATGTCTGAATAGTGCTAAAGTTCCTTAGCTAATTTCTAGATCTGCAGGTGTTCAAGGTGATTCCCTTGCCAGACGAGAGAGCTGTCTTTAAAGGCAAGGAGGTGGAAGGCAAGATAGTCAAGTAAGTGATGTCACATTGCACACAGCACAAAGTGTCTGCAACATGTGATCTGTGTTACTATAGCTACTACAACTGCAATGACATTAACAAGTTCAAGTATGACAGACCTTTCCACAAGGGAGGGAAGGACAAGGAACATGAGATAGCTGTAAGTCTTCAATATAGTCACATGACGGCTGTCTGATGGCGTTGCTTACCAACTGCAGAGCCTCTGGTTGGAAAGGATGACAATGGAGACAAGTAGCAAGTTCCCTGGAGTGTTGAGCTACTTTCCAGTTCTCAAAGTTCACAAGGTCAGTGTAATCTTGCTTGATGCTTGAGTATTGTACAAGGCACAGCTGTCTCCCTGCAGGTTGAAATTAACCCTTTGGACAATGCAATAGAGTCTGTCGACAACAAGAACAAGGAAATCCTCTTTTTAGTGACCAACTGCAATGAGAATGTCTCCTTTAACCTCTCCTCTCTGACCATGGTGCTGAGTGGAGCTATTGACGCTGCAGTCAATGGAGGGACGGAGGAGTACAGAACAGTGTTCCTCTCCGCAGACTACCTCAGAACTCACCCCGATCATGAAGCAATTACAAAGAAGCTTAGAAAGACATTGGAAGATCATGTGAGAGTCACATGATAGTCACATGATAATCACATGACACAGTTAATATTGTATGTCTCCTCTTTGCAGTGTAACATATTGCGCAAGGGTTTGGATGCTCATCGCAAGCGAGTGACACAAGCCATTGAGCCACTCCATCAGCACATGGAGGCAAAGTACGCTGAAATGAGGAAGACTTACTTTCCTCAAGAGATTCCTAAGGACCCACCCAGGAAGGTCTGTAATATTCCTACCGATTTGCCTTGACATTCAGTGTTGCTTGCCTTGCTCCTGCAGATGTCTGCTCCCCAGATGAGGTCTATGACCATGACAAACAGAGGGAGGGACCTGCCCCTCCCACCTGTTCAGATTGACGCTAAAGATGTTACCAGAACTCAGTAAGAATACTCAAGCATTTACAATCCTCCTCTTCCGTGTTGCCTTCTCTAACAGTCACTTCTCTTATTTTCAGAACTTCAAAGCCCAAACGGGTGCCGAGCTCAAGGTATGGAAAAGGAGCACTCATAAATCAGTCATCTCTGAGTCGGCCTCTTCCGGCCCCGCCCCAAATAAGGCCCCCTCCCCCTCCTGTGGAGATACCTCCTCTCCAAGGGTCCTCATCCAACCGTATATTGGAGGCATATGAACCAGTTGATTTGGATGTACCGCCCCCCCCAGTAAAGAGAAGGTCAATCACCATTAGCGTTCCTGGAGGTGAAGATATTGGCATATCTGATGACAAATCTGATGACTATGAACCAGTAGACTTTGATCCTACTGAGATTAAGGAGGCGGCTAAGAGATCTCACCATCTCGACGTCACCTCTAACAATGTCAAGTCTGACACTGTGTCAATATCCTCAACTTCATCTGGTCAGGTTGTCATGGAAACCAGTAGTAATGATGGTGGAAGCACTGACCAAGATGTTCCGTCTTCTCAAAGTAGGAGCTTGCCAAATGAGTACTTTGATGCGCTGTACCCTCCTGAAGGGCAGCAGTCCAAACTGACTCAAAGACAGTCCTCACCCAGACCTGCCAAACCTCGCCAGTTTTCTGGTGTCTATGAAGTGGAGCACTTTCCCCCACCGCCAAGCAAGGCCTCACCTGTAGCCACACCCACAGCCGCGCCCACAACCGCGCCCACAACCACGCCCATAGCCACGCCCACAAAGCAGTCCTTTAATTCCCCAGGTAGTGAGAATGTGTATGGTTTTGACCGACTAGACTCTGCTCCTCAACCAGACGAGAACACTTATGGTTTTGACAGACTGGAGCCTGGCTCAGTCGGACCACAACCTCAACCAACTCCCTCATCACGACCTGTCAAGCAAGACGTTGTTACTCCTAATAATGTAAGACAGTGCCTGTTGGTTTGGCAGTTCTGTAATGGGTATATCCCTGTTATTTGTATGTAGGATGTTCCTCCTGAACTTCCAACAAAAAAGAGGAAAACCCTTAAAAAACATAATACTGTCAGTGAAAGGTTTGTTGCTATGGTAACAGTATAAAATGGTATACATGTTACCTTTCCCTTCTACACTCTGAAACTGTTTAGTGCTACCTCTGATCTGTCAACAGTCTCATCACCTGTCTCAACACCAGCCACGCCCACTGGGCCACGCCCAGTAGCACGTCCAAGGGTTGGTTCAGCCTCTGTACAACTCAATACAAGCGTCCAAAGCCTTCCGCCCCCTCAGTTGCCCCCCCGACCTGGACAGACGCCTGTGAGCTCTGCCACACATATGCTCTACTCAAGTATTCAATTGTTTCCTCCCTTTAGACTCAGCCTGTAGCACCTATTGCAGCAGATCGACGGCCCTCTCCTGTACCAGAAAGTAGTTCAGGGACCAATGGCCCGCCTCCTCCGTTACCCAGCCGACCTCCCAAGGCAACCAATGGGCCCATGGCAACAGAACAGCAGAATCTCACTGCATCCATTTCACCGGAAAAGCCTCCACCCCCTCCCAGGTCTAGCAAGATGAATGCCCTTGCTGCCAAATTTGAAAACATGAACTAGTTTGAATGTGCTTGTGTTCTATATATATATGTGTATGAAGTAACTTAGTTATTTGAATTGTAAAGAGAATATTTTTGGAATTAAACATATCAATTTTTTGTATGTCTATTGATCTGAACTAATCAACTTTTTGAGCAAGTACTAAATAAGACATGTGCTGAAAGTGCATTGTGAAGGTCTAGCATGCAATACACATGTATAGTGTACATGTATCATTCCAGTGTACAGTGCTGTTTGATATTAGAAATTATATTGACAGAAAGACGTTACATTTCAATTCAATGGTTTTGTTTTAAGATCGCGGTCTCTCCTTTTTCCCTTTCCACAAAGCAAGTAAAGACACGTTTGCAACTTTGACTACCTTGAATCTGACACCTTTAAACAATGGAAGGAAGACATGACATGAGCTTGTTTTGGAAATGGACAAAATTGTATCAATACAACATGTGCAACAGAAGCGTACACGAGATGGCACTACATTTAGAGGAGGCCTTACCGGGGATATCTCCAACCGCATGACCTTTCCTTCCAAATCCGGCTATTAAAACTTCGTCATTTTCCTCTATATAATTGAGACAGCCATCTTTGGGAACGAAAGCTGTAATCTTTTTACCATTTTTTATGAGCTGAACACGAATGCACTTTCGAATGGCGGAATTCGGTTGCTTCGCTTCTACTCCACTACACAGGGGAGGAATAACATGTTTGCACATAATTTGGACTACTATTACAGTGTTTGGCCAAAGACTAACACTTTCTCAACAACAATCCCTTTCGCATGAGAAGCTCCGCCGAACGGATTGGCCTTTAAAGCGGTCCCCAAGTGAGTCTTCTTGTACTTTTTGTCGTGCCACAGCTGGTTCCTCCTGTGCACGCGAAGCTTTCTCGCAGTTCTTAAACCTCTCGGCTTTCCTGACAGACACGTGGGCAGAAAGAACAGTTTATAAATACTTGAGACTTTTTAAACTTGTTTACAGGACACAAGGACACAATAATTAAATTTTGTTTAAAGTTAAAAAGAGTTTCAGAGTTTTCTACAATTTATTCGCAATGTTTAAAGACGATTTCCAACACATACTCACCCATTTCTTTTTCTTCTTTACAAGTCACGTGGACTATTGCGTAACATTAAAATGAAGGTAAAGTTACTTTCCAGGGATCCTTCAAATTATCTTAGAGAAAAGACCACAGATGTACCGAAAATTCCCAGAAATTATGATCCTTCACTGCACCCGTTGGAAGGTCCCAGAGAGTACGTGAGAGCACTGAACGCGGCCAAGTTGGAGAAAGTCTTTTCCAAACCTTTCTTGGGTGCCCTGTCGGGACACGCGGACGGGATATACCGCTTGTGCAGCCACCCGAAGGTGCTGAGGAGAGTTGCGTCGGGGGCTTGCGACGGAGTGGTCAAGTTGTGGGACCTCGCTAGCATGTCCTGTAGCGCTACCATCAACGCGCATTCGGGATTTGTCCGCGGCGTATGCTTCAGTGCAGCAGAGGGCGTCAGTTCTCTGATGATCAGTGTAGGTGACGATAAGGCGATCAAGACGTGGAACATAGGTAAGGGATACTTTACTATGGTTTAATGGAGAGGGCAAATGTCTTGCAATTCTATACATGTAGATAGTGACGTCATAGATAAAGCAGTTGCCATGGTGATGAGCAAGACTGTATTACTCAGTGTGGATCATCACAGGTCTGCGAGTCAGTTTGCTACTTCTGGTGAGCTAGTGGAGGTGTGGGACCAATCAAGGGTGGATCCAGTGCGGTCCTTTGAGTGGGGAGTTGACAGCATCCAATGTGTCAAGTATAATCCAATTGAGACTAACTTGATTGCTACGGCAGCCAGTGACCGAAGTGTGACACTATTTGATGTACGGATGGCCAGTCCATTGCGCAAGGTTGTCATGACGATGAAGGCCAACTCTTTGTGTTGGAACCCAATGGAGAGTATGAACTTTGTGACAGCAAATGATGACACCAATTTGTATACCTTTGACATGCGAATGCTTGAGGCTCCACTAAATGTTCACATGGACCACGTCGGGGCTGTCATGGACGTCGACTTTGCGCCAACCGGCCAGGAGTTTGTGTCTGGAAGCTTTGACAAGACTGTACGCATCTTCAGGTACAACTCTGGGAGGAGCAGGGAGGTATACCACACAAAGAGAATGCAGCGAGTGTTTAGTGTTCTGTGGTGCCGAGATGGAAGCTATGTGTTGTCCGGCAGTGATGAAATGAACATACGAATGTGGAAGGCGGAGGCAGCTCTAAAGTGTGGGCCACAAGTTCCTCGAGAAAAGGCGGCACTGAGGTACAGTAGCCAGTTGAGAGAAAAGTTTAAACACCATCCTAAAATCAGGCGGATATTGCGACATCGTCATGTTCCCAAACTGGTTTACAAAGAGACTAGGTTACGTCAAGTTATGTTGGATTCTAGAAGACGCAAGTTTGAGAATGTAGTGCGTCACAGCAAACCTGGAACAGTGAAGCGCATTCCGGAAAGGCAAAAACATGTTGTTGAAGTTAAAGAATAGTCTTTTTAAACTTGTTTTTATCATTTATTCAAAAGTGTGGAAGGTCATCCATTCAAAGTATTTAGGGGGCGTGGTTAATGCATTTTCCCGGGTTTTTAATTAAAGAGCCGCAATTTGGAGAATGCTGAAGAGTTGGTTTGTCTTGTGCGCGGCGCTTCCATTACTGGTGGCCAACGGAGAGTCGTAAGTTGAGTCAGCAACCATTCAAATGCCAATTCCCCTTTCTCCCATTCGCCAGTCTGTCGTCGCTAGCTCTCGAGTTGGAGTCGTTTCTGCTGCAGCGTGCTCCAAAGGCGACTCAAGTAGAGTATTGGAAGGAGAGGTTGGGAAATATAAGCTCTTTATTAAACGTAAGTGGCGCCAAATGTTTACTTACTGCCTGTCTATGGTTAAATCCGTTTGAAGGATTTGGTAACAGAAGGAGGAGCGGACTTGCTCAAAGAAGGAGCGAAGGCGTGTTCACTTAGCGCGGACAAATCTTTATGTCTACAGAATTGCATTGCTATCGCATCCCGGCAGAACGCTTCAGAAGTAAGTTATTTACAGCCGCGTATTCAGTGCGTGTCGGCAGTGTATATACAAAAATTCGCGACGATGTAGCGTGGAGTAGAACTGACGGCAAATGATGAATTGCTTTTCATACAGGATCTGCCATCAAGTCTATGTTAGTTAGTGCAATTGGTAGCCATGGCAACTAGTTAATTTATTTATCATTCCCAGTGATGCAGTGTCCGTTAAGTTCAAATTTGAAGGAACTGAAGAATATTTCCAAATTGTTTGAGAAGTATTTTCATGAAAGAGGGACACTTGATGGCACCCAACTCTACTATCTTACAGTTAGTGGGTTAGCAGTCCAGCAGAGCAGTCTGGATCATACAGCCCCTTTGTGGCAGCCATGTTGGACAATATCATCGCTCCTCTATCAAGCCATACCATATATGGATATTGTCATTCTCATTGATGTGTGAGTTAGTCAATCCCGATCTATTGCATAACTCAACTAATCTATTGCATAACTCAGTTGTGCAAGACTGTACACTTATTGCATAACTCAACAAGCACTTTACACCTATAGTGGACTGACTATGACAGGACCACCCATAAGTGCAGCCAAGTTAGTTGCCATGGAGATTCTGGACCATCTAACTATCTATCATCGTGTAACAGTTGTGACTGTGAGTGGTAGTGTTGTTTGTTGTCATGCTGTGATGCCCCTCCCACCTGCCCCTCCCACCTGCCCCTCCCACCTGCCCCTCCCACTCAGGCAGGTGCTACTGTACAGTATCTTACCTGCGGTGGTAGACTTGTGGAAGTGACTGAAAGAAATAGAAAAACACTAAAAGGACAAATCAATGAACTGCAGGAAACCATTGCCGTTGCGCAATATCGCCAGGCCATTGCATCATCACTAGAGACACTGAATGTAAGTGGAAAGTCAACCACGAGACCCTTAACTGTGTGCCTCTTGTTTCTAGTCCACTGCAGCAGGTCTGAAGGCAGTGCTCCTACTGACAGCCGGCACTCTGGAGGTCCTGAGGGACCTGTTTGACAGTGCCAACGGCCAACAATCTACTGTAGTCTTTTCATTTCTCCTCGGATCTCCTGTGGATGTGCTCAGTGCTAGGGAGATTGGCTGTCATAGCAACCAGGGATATTATGCCAGTATCAGAGATGCTTATGATATTCCAGCAAAAATACAAGTTTGTGCTTGATATAAGTGTTGTCATGGAAACCAAGTATATTTGTGTATTGCTTATTAGCTTATACCACAAGTTCTCAGCAGACTCACAACCACAAGGGGAGAATCCTGTCAATTATCCTTAGGACTCCTCCCACACTACAGTCAATGCAGTAATTCAGTAACATTCACTCTTCCTCTTTATGGAAGCTCTTCTCAAGTAACTACACAAACCACGTGCATGCACTGTGTGCTGTAGCTACTGTGTTCTTTAGGACCCAAACATGGAGGAGGTGGTTGCTTTAGTAGGAGCTACAATGAGCTTGCAAGGGCTGGCTGGTGGAGACTTGAATATCTCAAAGGTGAATATATAGTTGTCGCTATTAATGTATTAGATAGTTTTGATGTACCACATTTAGGATGTGGGCGGGGTTGTGGGCGTGGCCGAGATGTTAGTGCAGAACTGGTCCCCATTGGATATTCTAGGTGAGTGCAGTCACATGCGACCACTTTGAGCACTGAATATAGGAAGGACTTGCATCTTCCGACTTGCTAGTTGATGCTCTTGTGAACAACGAGACACTCGAGGAAGTCATTGAAGCAGAATTAAATGACATCAACCTCAACTTGACAAGTGTATGTTGAATCGTCACTCCTTGTTAGCAATGTGGTCAGTTGATTTGTTTTTATAGAACTACACCTTAGTGATCTTGGATGAGTTTGGTGATGTTGTCATGGCAACTAGTCAAGCATGTGGCATGGTACTACCAGACCAAGTGTCACTGTTCCAGTTTAGCCCGTCACTCGCAGCCGACCTTGTCACATATGACATGTACAGAGTGACCAATCTCACCAGTAACCACTCACAACTCAACAGGAACGTAGCTCAGTGGACAAGAACAGGGTACCTGCCTTGCCACGCCCCCATCCTATGTATCTGCCACGCCCCCCATCCTGTACCTCTGCCACGCCCCCCATCCTGTACCTCTGCCACGCCCCCATCCTGTACCTCTGCCACGCCCCCATCCTGTACCTCTGCCACGCCCCCCCCATCCTCTACCTCTGCCACGCCCCCATCCTTTACCTCTGTCACGCCCCAATCCTATATATCTGCCACGCCCCCATCCTGTACCTCTGCCACACCTCCCCATCCTGTATATGCCGTGTGATCTACCACTAATCTGCTACTGTAGCCGTTTGCTGGCTGAGATTATAGAAGTTAGAGACAAAGTGTTCCTTCTGATAGCTAGCGAGTTATTTCTGCCTTGCCTTTCCGAGAGTATCCTTTAAAGCCAAGTTTGAGTTGAATATCTCTTTACCATAATATACATGTACGTACTTCCTTAACTTTCAGATAACGCTTGTCAGGTCAGTTCCAATGCCAATTTTGAAGTCTGTTCTGTGAACCGCTCCGCACTGACGTCCTGGGTCTGCTCTGCAGCTCCAGCTAATTATCGTCCCAGTTATTGGTGGTCATTGCACGCATCGGTCATTCTGTTGATATATGCGGTATAATTATATTCATTATTAAACATTTTTCGTTGGCATGGTGATAAAGAAAATGGCCGACGAAGAAGCTGCTTACATAAAAGGTTTGTTAAATGTTGATAAACTATAGAGACGTAGCAAATATTTAACTGGTACTTTATGGCTAGCAGTGATTGTGAATGCGGTGGATGATTCTGTGATCAAAGAACAACAATGTCCTCCAACGGCTGACATTAGCACGCTTAAAGGGCAGTTCGCTCCCGGGGTTGACAATGCAGACGTTCAATTGTCTTACAATGGTAAGTGTGGCGACTACTGACTGACATGTAAAGAGTATCCTCCGAAACATTTTAGGTGAGAATCTGTCAGACGAAACGCGTCTCTCAGATATAAGCAGCGCGGGAGTGCAAGTACAACTCACGCTCCACTTACCCGCGAAACTTGATCAAGTGCCAAAGGCTAGTTCAGTCGCAGGAGACCAAGTGGATAAAAGTGTATCATTTCAGAAGCAAGATGGTCAGGCGCCTGCTGGGGAGAAGGGGAGACTGCAACACAGTAAATCTGACAGCTACTGCATGCCAGCGACTTTGTCAGTGTCAGTTGGTGAGTGTGCGTAATGCGGTTCGTAAGACTAGACAATCCCAAAGTTGTCTGTTCTGTTGGCAGATGACAATAAGAAGGTTTTGGTGTTTGTACAAAAGTGCAAGTTTTCAAAACCGTTCCTGGGAGGGTATCGCCATAAGGGGACAGCTGTAGAGTACCACAATGCTGGGACACAAACTGCCAAGCCGTCACTGCAGACCATTTTGAGTAAAGATATAGTTCAGAGGGAGACGCAGACATATTTTACTAAAAACATCTTGCAACAAACAATTAGTGATGCAGCAACTCAAATGGTGAGGTCATGTGATAGTCAGATGATTTGTGTCCAATCACGTGACATCTTCCATTTTATTAGTCAAAGACCGGATGTTTTGTGTCCAGCAAAACTGATAAAGTCTTATACGCTGGAAAGTATGAAACAGCAGAAGAGTATCACAAGAAGAGATATGATGCTGTATGTCTCCACCAGCCAGCCCACCTCTCCCTCCACCATCCAGCCCACCTCTCCCTCCACCATCCCCCACCTCACCCTCCACCATCCAGCCCACCTCTCCCTCCACCATCCCCCACCTCACCCTCCACCATCCAGCCCACCTCTCCCTCCACCATCCCCCACCTCACCCTCCACCATCCAGCCCACCTCTCCCTCCACCATCCCCCACCTCACCCTCCACCAGCCAGCCCACCTCACCCTCCACCATCCAGCCCACCTCTTTCTCCATTTTTCCTCTGAATTGAAGGTACTGGTGATCCAAAGGTATGTTAGACGTTGGCTGGCAGTGAAGTATGTGGAAGGTTTGAGGCGAGAGAGGAAGGAACGCCTGATCTGGGAAACGGAACAGTCTGAGAGGAGGAAGACTGAGAGAGAGGAGAGAATAAAGCGAGAGTTTGCAAGACGACTCAACCCAAAGACAAAGGAGGACTTTGAGGTTTTGTATCACGCTTTGGAGATGTGGAGAGTGGAAGAGTTGCAAAAGATTCGTGACACTACCTCTGGTCCTGAGCAGAAAGCTGCCCTTTGTGAACTGCTGGAGCAAGAAGCAGAACTGATAGCCTCCATTGGGAAACATAAAGTCTTGGCTGATAAGGAGAACAAGCAACGAGTCACTCACACACTGCTGGATAACGTGAGCACTAACCTCTGACACACAACATCGACTGATACAAGTGTTCATGTACACACGTACGTAGATGTCAGCTCCTCGGAAGTGGATATCATTTGACGGTGGCACCACAGAGATGTCCACTCCGTACACAGTTCGTGCACAGCAGCTGAAGGAGCTGTACCAGACGCTGTCTACAGAGAACCTGACCTCTGATGAGCGATTGGACGCACTGCTCTCTCTCAAGGTAACAGTTTCAGAACACAATTGTAAGTTGACACAAGAAATAGTTCAATTGATAGACAGAGAAGCAGATTTGTTACAGAGAGGCATGGTTGGAGATACTCTATCAGGCAAGTGCTTTAGAACAGTAATAGCTATTTGATATGTACGTATATCAATATATTGGATCATATACAGTATATGTTACTACAATTGATTGAGAAGTTGTGAATTTTCTTCATTTGCAGGATTAAGAAAAAGGATATTAACCTTGTTTTTGCAATACATCAAGACACCACTATTTAATCCTGCAGCGTCTGCTCACATCAAGGTACGTAGATGTGCCTGCATCCATATTCTTGTCCATCCATTCGCCTCTCTGTAGGTTCCGGCTGATCCTTCACTGCTAAAGGCCAAAGTACACTACTGCAGGAGCTGTTCTTCATATCTTCCAAGTACTGAGTTTGAGCTCACAAGCAACTCCAGAGTTGTTGGTCATTGCAGGAGGTGCAAGGAGCTGGACAACGCAGCTCGCTCCCGGGAGGACCACACTCTCTACAGGGCACTGCTGAAGGAGATAAAGATCAGCGAGGAGTCATTTAACGATGGATCAAGAATCATTTATTTATTTCAAGTACATATGCATCACTTCATATATATGCTTCTATCTATCACTTAATACATATGCTTCTATCTATCACTTCATACATATGCTTCTATCTATCACTTCATATATATGCTTCTATCTATCACTTCATATATACGTATGCTTCTATCCATTGAGATAAAGTTTTGAAATTGTATACAGGAATCAGATATCCAGCATCTCATTGAGAGTGTTTGGGCCAGTCAGAGTGTCCTCAGTGCAGCCATGGAGCTCCCAGAGCTGGTGCTTGTCCGTTGGGACAGACGGGAACAGTGGTCCCCCTGGAACTGTGTCCTCCTCACAAGAGATGAAGCAATTGCACATGAACAGTTGGATTCACTGGAGAGAGTGAGTTGTATACAGCATATGTATTATGTATGTATCGTATGTGAATTGGGGGAATACCCTATAATCAGGATGCATTCTGTGCTCCAAATGTTATCCAGATTATTTATTTTAGAAGACTCTTATTATTAGTGATTGTGAATTGTCTGTTGCTGCAGGGTTATGGGAAGGCGCTGGTACAGAAAGTTACAAGTCGCCATGTTTTAGCAAAAAGCTACTTCACAAAACTACCTCACTTTAAGGACCAGATGGAATCTAAAGTGATAATTCCACCTCTTGTGAAGGGGCAACACAGGGTAGTCTCACTTAATTAGAACAAGGTTTTTAAACAATTAACTGTAATTAGAACAAGCTTTTTAAATAATTAAGTACATTTGACTAAGTCTTCACATTTTCTATATACAAGACACTACATAATGCTAAAGTGAAGCATTAATGAATCATTAATGGTTATTCAAAGCATAGTTCCTCCTGCCTCTGTTGGATTGACAACAGGTGCATCAGCCGTCCCTTCATTGGAATCATTACCACTTCTGTCTCCGTTCCCAGCCAGCCCTTCAGTAGAACCGCCATTCTCATTATTGCCATCATTTAATGGCTGCTTGTCCTCCGGTCTCTTCCTCTTAAAGAACCCGCACTACATGCATATTACATACAACAGCACAGTCATGTGCAGTGGCTACTACAGCCAAACCTTTAGACTCACAAAGTAGAGTAATACGAAGGCTCCTACCAACAGCAAAAGGGCTATGACGATGGGTACGACAATGACCCACCACTCAACAGAGGTCTGAGAAGGGATAGTGTCGATGACACGGATTTCCAATCTAAACTGTAGAAACACAGAATAGACTGTTTAAAAACAAGAGCACCAGGCCCTTAAATAGTAGCCCACCTCCTTTTCATCATTTAAGCTGTTAATCTGCTTCACGGTGGAATCGTCTATTGTATATCGAGTTGTAAAGTACAGATCAATACCACTAGTTAGTGACTGCAAAAAGAGAGTTGTATTCAATCAATTACATTTAGTATGTAACAATATTCAACTCACTGAATAGTAATAATCATCAATTCTACCAGTAATTGACACTTCAAAGGAAGTTCCTGGAGGCTGCCTCGTGCCAATATCACACCTCCTTTCCACACACTGAACGTTGGAAGTGTTTTGACATCTCTAAGTACACAAGGTACAGCATTTAGAGCAGGTTCTCACAAGCTGTCACTTCTACTCACAATAATGCGATCATCCACACATTCCAATCCCAAGTCTTCCAGTGCAGACACATTTGGGGAGCCAATCTCAAATTTGAATGGATCTACTACTCCACTGTTCGGAGCTTCAGTACATAACCTGGTAGCCCCATCTTGAGTAGTCACCTGTGAGCACATGAGACAGGAAGTAATTATGTCATAAACAGGAAGTCATGCCGGTATTCGTACTGTGAGCTCTGAAGTGTAAAACAGAAACTTGTCACTTCCTGTGCAACCACTTCTGTATGGAATCCATATGCTGATGAGACCTCGGCTGATTCTGAAGGGACCATCATTGGTTGGAGTAAAGGTGACATTCACTTGTCTTCCTATTTGCTGGAGGTTTTGAGGAAGTCCTTGTCGAGGAGAACTCTGCTGGTTAAATGACTGAGTTGGGGGGGAAACCCTGGGGAGACACAGGAACATTGGAGAATATTGACACAGAAGGTGGAAGCCATTTTGTTACCCACCCTACAACAGTATCTGTTGCTGCCTGTATTGTAATCGAAACTGTATCTCTGTTGTTGCTTGAGTCTGTATCAATATCGTTTGGAGCCGGGCTTCAAAGGAAATCAAAGATATCTGGATCAGTTGCACTGCATGTTACGGAGGAATACACATTACCTGACCACTTCCGCTGCAATTGTCTCAACTCCAGGAAGTGTATCACCTCCAATCTCCAAACTAATCATATACTGCCTCTAAGGTAAGAAAAATAATACTATACCGTACACCCTCCACTCCCCATACACCCTCCACTACCGTACACCCTCCACTCCCCGTACACCCTCCACTACCGTACACCCTCCACTCCCCATACACCCTCCACTACCGTACACCTTCCACTCCCCGTACACCCTCCACTCCCCGTACACCCTCCACTACCGTACACCCTCCACTCCCCGTACACCCTCCACTACCGTACACCCTCCACTCCCCGTACACCCTCCACTCCCCGTACACCCTCCACTCCCCGTACACCCTCCACTCCCCGTACACCCTCCACTCCCCGTACACCCTCCACTCCCCGTACACCCTCCACTACCGTAACCCTTACCTCCATACTAGGTGCCACTTGGGCTAAAGAGCACGATAGAGAAGTGGCTGTTGGCGTACACATAGAGTCACCAGTAGAACCAGACTTGACTATCCCTTCAGGGAACGTGAAGCGTATTCTGGAGCTGTAGGCACTTTCATTTCCATTGTTTTGCACAAACACAGTAAGTGTCAACACTTCTGTCAGCAAAACCTCAGTTTTCCTACAATTATGACATCACATGATGTCACATGACATCACATGACTGCAGATAGGCTTACGATGATATCACATCCGTAATGGCAAGATCAAAGGTACACCTGTTGTCAGTGCCACAGTTCCGCACACCAAAAATCTAGAGACACAACATATTGCATCAGTAGACTGTGCAATGGGACAATGTATGTACAAACTTCAGTAGAGTTGCTACCAGTCTGCCTCAAGTAGAGCCTGGAGGTAGTTAGATCAGTCATAGTGAAGCCGTCACTTGGGGGCGGGGGCGCTTCAGAGGGCAGCTGGACCACAATGGTGGGCCTCAGCCCTATGGTCTGGATGTTTGCTCCTCTCAACTGAAGAGGAACAAATACCAACTGAGCACCAGACACGAGGTACTCACAAGCAACTGGTACGTACCTTGAGGTACACTGTTATGTCATTGAAACACTCTTCTGTTGCATTTAGTGTCAACATAACAGTTCCATTCTGCATTGATGTTCCGTCAGCAAACACCAGTCGAGGACCACTGTTTTGAAGGTCCGCATAGAGGATGTAATCCACAGCTACAGAGTCAGGTTGTCATAGCAACATTACTTTGAAGTTAGGGAAGCATTGTTTATCAAAACCTACAGATAATTTGGTCTGCTGCGAAACCTTTTCCTGAAAACCTCAAACAGTAGGACACGTTAAAACTACAATTACAAAAAGACTCAGTCACTCCTCAAGTGGTATTACGCAATCCTCTCCATACCAGGCAGCATAAGACGTGTCTCCGACAGCACATCTCACATCGTTTGTGGACGGAACATTGAGTCTCTCAACATTGGCTGTCAGAGAGGTGCGCACAAAGGCGACCGTTCTTGCTCGCAGGGCAAACACCTTTCTGGACTGGAAGGCTCCGATAACCAAATCTACCCAAAGTACTCACACTAAAAGCACTTGAGGCAGACGACAGGTCACTCACCATTGTAGTAGTTACCGTCCACGTCCACTGACCCTTGTAAGGAAGCACCAAAGGACATCAGGTTGGCGTTCAGGCCATTCTGGAGGTTGAGCTCAGATCCGATAATCTCTTGCGTGCTGACGAGGGTCTTACCGTCAGGCAGAGTTGTATAGATGAACACTCTACCACTTTCCTTCTCCCCATAGGGGGCGCTGATGGCCACGTCTGAACGTCCATCTCCGTCCAGGTCTCCCAAGGAGGCTATTGCAGTACCAAATCTTCCAAACGGGAGATCTCCTTGGACCAATTGCGCTACATTCATCTACAGAAATTGAAATATCAGATTACAGGGACTACCCCAAGTGGGTGTGGTCAGACTGCTTACATCAATGTCTCCTCCAGTATTCAAATACATGTAGACTGCACCGACTTCCGACAGACGTGCACTCCTACTGTGAAAGGGAGCCCCAACAAGTACATCGTCCCACCTGGATGGTCACATGATAATCATGTGACTAACATGAGATACATGGATTATTAGAGGGTCTTACCCATCACCATTCAAATCAGCAGCTGCAATTGATAAACCAAAGTGTTCCCCCACCTAATGCACAGTAAAACATTTTGGTTACCATAGTAACTGATGACATACATGTCTACTTACACTTGTTCCTGTTAGAGTTACTTGTGAGTTGTTCAAAGTGAACTCTTCGCCCATTCTATTAAAGTTGTTGGGGATTATGTTGACCTCTCCCTTCAAGTTGCCAGCTCGGGGAGAGCCCACTAGCAAGGCTACAAAACAGAGGGGACACAGGTATTGTGGTTGCCATGGCTACAATTCCACTACCTACCATCTCGGTCTTGTGCCAGGATGCGACCTCGAGCTACAGACAGTCCGATGTAACTGATGGGAGGACGGGGACTGGCACTACTGTAGTCAGTTACAGCAATATCAAAAACATTTGCCATTTCACCAATCATTCCTGTTCCAATGAATCTGTTGGCCGCCGGCGCCCCAAAGAACCACTGATTGTGGGTGGTCTATAGGAGGTTGAGGAAGAAGGATGAAGGAGAGGTTAGATAATGTGGCCAAATGTTCCTCACTGATATTTCCACACCAATACCAGAGAAACAGTCTCTATACTCGTTGTTTTCTTCATTGCTTGTGTCAAAGAGCTTATTATTGCTGCTTGTGGTTCGGTCTGCGAATACGGGTAGTACAGAATACGGGCAGTACAGAATACGGGTAGTACAGAACACGGGTAGTACAGAACACGGGTAATACAGAACACGGGTAATACAGAACACAGGTAATACAGAACACGGGTAATACAGAACACGGGTAATACAGAATACGGGCAGTACAGAATACGGGCAGTACAGAACACGGGTAATACAGAATACGGGCAGTACAGAATACGGGTAATACAGAATACGGGCAGTACAGAATACGGGCAGTACAGAATACGGGCAGTACAGAATACGGGTAATACAGAATACGGGCAGTACAGAACACAGGTAATACAGAATGCGGGCAGTACAGAATACGGGCAGTACAGAATACGGGCAGTACAGAATACGGGCAGTACAGAACACGGGCAGTACAGAATACGGGCAGTACAGAATACGGGCAGTATGTTAGGAGACTCACCTTGTGAACAGGGCTGAATGGTGGCTCCCATCATAGTAATGTCATTTGTTCCAAAACACCTTCCTTTGATGCTCTGAATATTCCTAGTTCCATCATTGCACAAGTTGCTCCAGGCTGGCGCACATACCTATATGGAACAGGTAATCACGTGATTGTCATGTGACTTTCATGTGATCCTTCTATATATCTTACTATAAATTTCTCTTTATAAGACTGCATGGAGAAACCCATAAGTTGGTTGGTTCTGTCTTCAATGTCGTTGGAATCAGACCCGCAACCTGCTCTGTTATTAGCACTATTATCGTTCCAGGGAGACGACGGCTCGCAAAGGGTCGATGTAGCATCGATCAGCGGACAGATAAACACGTATCCAGTTCTGTTCAAGGTACCGCCCGTAATCGTTCCGTTCGGACCGCCGACTATGAGTCTTTGAGTAATATCAAATAATCTTCAAATTACACACATTCACTATACAAACTGAAAAGACTAACTTTGCGTTCCCGACTTTGTTGGCTAAGCCTTGTGCATTGTAAGGATCGCCACTCTGATAGAAGACGGAACTGTATCCGAAGAGGTCAAACTCGTCAGCTTGGTAGGCCGGCGGGGGCTCTCGAACTATCGCCTCAAATAAATCGAGCGTTCCGGCGCTGTGGGCCGCCGGCAATGTCAGGGAGACGACCAGTGACAAAAGAAGCACTTTCATATTTCTTTGGTGAAGATTAGGAATGCATAATGATATTCATGAGTGCCATTCACATCCGGAAACTGGTTTTGTTCGCAAGAATTCAAAACCCATTTGCTTGACTACACCTGAATGATGGAGGAGAGTGGCGAACAAAAGAAGGTCTCAAAGACGCCCGCTCAAGTACAGAATGCTGGCAAGTTTGAAGACCAAATTAATCTGCAGCACTTGGAGGAGTTAATGAAAGTATTTTACGTGAGTCAATTACGTTTGCTAATTAACGTTCCGCATAATTTGGCAATTCCAAACAGGAAGCAGATGAAAACGGAAGTGACGGCTTAGACATTGATGAGTTCAAGCTTGCTTTCGGTGACATATTGGGAAAAGGAAAGAGCGACAAGCAAGTATGAGTTACGTCTATGTATATAGTACCTCGGCTGGTATATAGACCCACTGGGTGGAGGTACCTCGGCTGGTACATAGACCCACTGGTGGAGGTACCTCGGCTGGTATATAGACCCACTGGTGGAGGTACCTCGGCTGGTACATAGACCCACTGGGTGGAGGTACCTCGGCTGGTACATAGACCCACTGGTGGAGGTACCTCGGCTGGTATATAGACCCACTGGTGGAGGTACCTCGGCTGGTATATAGACCCACTGGTGGAGGTACCTCGGCTGGTACATAGACCCACTGGGTGGAGGTACCTCGGCTGGTACATAGACCCACTGGGTGGAGGTACCTCGGCTGGTACATAGACCCACTGGTGGAGGTACCTCGGCTGGTATATAGACCCACTGGTGGAGGTACCTCGGCTGGTACATAGACCCACTGGTGGAGGTACCTCGGCTGGTACATAGACCCACTGGTGGAGGTACCTCGGCTGGTACATAGACCCACTGGTGGAGGTACCTCGGCTGGTACATAGACCCACTGGTGGAGGTACCTCGGCTGGTACATAGACCCACTGGTGGAGGTACCTCGGCTGGTACATAGACCCACTGGGTGGAGGTACCTCGGCTGGTACATAGACCCACTGGGTGGAGGTACCTCGGCTGGTACATAGACCCACTGGTGGAGGTACCTCGGCTGGTACATAGACCCACTGGTGGAGGTACCTCGGCTGGTACATAGACCCACTGGTGGAGGTACCTCGGCTGGTACATAGACCCACTGGTGGAGGTACCTCGGCTGGTATATAGACCCACTGGTGGAGGTACCTCGGCTGGTACATAGACCCACTGGTGGAGGTACCTCGGCTGGTACATAGACCCACTGGGTGGAGGTACCTCGGCTGGTACATAGACCCACTGGGTGGAGGTACCTCGGCTGGTACATAGACCCACTGGGTGGAGGTACCTCGGCTGGTACATAGACCCACTGGTGGAGGTACCTCGGCTGGTACATAGACCCACTGGTGGAGGTACCTCGGCTGGTACATAGACCCACTGGTGGAGGTACCTCGGCTGGTACATAGACCCACTGGTGGAGGTACCTCGGCTGGTACATAGACCCACTGGTGGAGGTACCTCGGCTGGTATATAGACCCACTGGGTGGAGGTACCTCGGCTGGTATATAGACCCACTGGGTGGAGGTACCTCGGCTGGTATATAGACCCACTGGGTGGAGGTACCTCGGCTGGTATATAGACCCACTGGGTGGAGGTACCTCGGCTGGTACATAGACCCACTGGTGGAGGTACCTCGGCTGGTATATAGACCCACTGGTGGAGGTACCTCGGCTGGTATATAGACCCACTGGTGGAGGTACCTCGGCTGGTACATAGACCCACTGGGTGGAGGTACCTCGGCTGGTACATAGACCCACTGGTGGAGGTACCTCGGCTGGTATATAGACCCACTGGGTGGAGGTACCTCGGCTGGTACATAGACCCACTGGGTGGAGGTACCTCGGCTGGTATATAGACCCACTGGTGGAGGTACCTCGGCTGGTATATAGACCCACTGGGTGGAGGTACCTCGGCTGGTATATAGACCCACTGGTGGAGGTACCTCGGCTGGTACATAGACCCACTGGGTGGAGGTACCTCGGCTGGTACATAGACCCACTGGTGGAGGTACCTCGGCTGGTACATAGACCCACTGGTGGAGGTACCTCGGCTGGTACATAGACCCACTGGGTGGAGGTACCTCGGCTGGTACATAGACCCACTGGGTGGAGGTACCTCGGCTGGTACATAGACCCACTGGTGGAGGTACCTCGGCTGGTATATAGACCCACTGGTGGAGGTATATACCTCGGTTGTCTCACTAATGTAGATGGAAATAATGTTTATGAAAATTGACACAAATTGCGATGGCACAGTTGATTGGGATGAATTTTGCACATATATGCTTCTGGAGTATCAGGAAAAGGATTCAATGAATCGGGGAAAACGCTTGCCCTACCCCCACCCCCTGAAGATGGTCGGCAGTCCCCACCACGAGTTGCTAAGCAACATATCTTATATGCCTACTGTTCAGTTGGAGAGTGACCATGGTTTCCTAGAAACCAAAAAGGAGTGTGGGCGTTACCTAAGTGTCAGTAAAGATGGTACAGTGTGTCTGTGGAAGAGTGATCTCTCCCTCAGCCGGACAATCAAGGTGAGTGCTACAGCACCTTGCTAGCAGTGAAGGTCCAACGTATTGCATCTGCAGCTTACTCCAGTGAAGCAAAGGAGCATTTGGGTGACCAGTTTGACCCCTCTGCCAAATGTTAATCGCTTCATTGCAGCTACTACTGAGAATGTATTGCGTAAGAGGCCGTCATTGCCAGATCTTCAAAAGTGTCAAGTTTGTGTTTCTTGTATAGTGTGTTATGATTTATCAGCAGCCAGTGACCCTCTGCAAGTAATTACAGGGTTTCCCCACTGTGTGGTAGCCATGGATTACTGGTAAGAGCGAGATGTCCACACTTGAGTACTTTACCAGTCCGTTTCTAAAGGTATGATCCTAAAGATCACAATAAGGGGATCCTGTTGCTAGGAGACACGGGGGGAGGAGTCATATTAATAGAGTTTGCTCAGACTCAAACTGGACTGTTTTGTACAAATGATTCATTAAAGTCAGGTAATTACTCAAGGGTTTTACTCACTTTATAATGCTTATATATTCATATGTATTATGTGTAGAAAATGGTCGAATAACATTTGGTGAACTACTCAATGACAAAGTTGAAGATACAAAATGTTCTTTGCTACCAAATGTAAGTCTGTTTGTATATAGTGTGTTGGTTGGTTACCACGACAACAGATGCTGCTCAAACAGGTGCACAAGGACTGGACCTTGCAAGTAAAGTACTGCTCGACTTTGGAAGGCTTCCTCTCCTGTTCCTCGGACACGCATACTGCACTGGTGTTCCATGACATGCACCGTAGGATGGACAGCGTGTCCTTCAAGATAGCCAAAGGGGTGGCTTCGTTTGACTATTCAGAAATGTGGAATGTGATAGGTGTGTGTGTGATGTGGTCACTTATGACTGAAGTCATCTGAACCCTTCCATAGCAACGGGAGGACTAGAGAGGAATGTCAGGCTCTGGAACCCATATGTGCCAGCTAAACCCACCGCCACCCTCAGAGGACACAAGGCGGCCATCTTGTTTATCGGGATTAACGACCCTCGGAACTACCTAATCAGTTTCTCTAAAGATCGTGTAAGTGACCTCAGGGATTGCGCAATTAGATGCAAAGGTCAGCTGAGTTTGTTGCATGTGCAGGAGCTGCGGGTCTGGGACATGCAGGATCAGGTGTGTCTGCAGTCCTCACATCGCTTTGACAAGCTGGGAGCACAAGTCCCAGAGGCTCTCTACATTCACCCACAAAATGCACTGTTGCTATTGGCAACCAATGAACTAGGAGTGCTTGAGCCCAGTGAAGGTGGAGATTTCTTTGTGTCTCATGAGGTTCACAGTCACTCACAGCCTCTCTGTGCTGCCCTTTATAGCGAGCACTTTAGTCAAGTGAGTGTATAGGCCAGCTGGGAGCTAGGGGCACACCCTTTCTACTGGACACGCCCACTTTGCAAGTGCATACATGTCTGCAGGTAGTCAGTGGTTGCCATGGCGGCACAATATGTGTGTGGGATGTCGATACAGGAAGTAAAGTTATGCAGTTTGTGAAAACACATGGAGTGGCAGAGATCACTGCGATGACCTTTGACCCCACTGGACGTCGTTTGGTAACTGGAGGAAGAGATGGGACAGTCAAGATTTGGAATTTCAATAATGGAGCATGTCTGAATGTTCTCCATCTCACTGACAGCTCCGAGGTAGTGCTATATATATAAATAGATAAAACTCTCTTCTGAGCCAAAGATGATGATATTCTGCAGATCACGAGCATTGTGTTCCTGAAAGGTCGCATCATCACTGGTGGATGGAGCCACAAGATAGTCAGCTTCACTGATACGAGGGAGGCGGAGTCAGTTGCTAAGGAATGGAGCGAGCAGCGGCACAAGGAAGACATTTTGTGCATGACTCATTGTGAACCCAACATTTTAGTGTCTGGTAGCTTTGATGGAGACATTCTTGTGTGGAATGCAGACAGCGAAAGGAAGACCTGTAGTTTGAATTACAGTCATGTGACCGAAGAGAAATGTCATGTGACTAAAGGGAAATGTCATGTGACTGAAGGGAAATGTCATGTGACCGAAGGGAAATGTCATGTGACTGCTACTGAGTCTAACAATTCTGTAGAAAAGGTTAGCTACGTATTTGACAGTCTTTAGTACTTCCTTATTTGGGAACAGTTTGAGAACTCCTTTTGAATTCCACTACACACAAAGTGAACCAACTTGTACGGCTTCATTTAATATTATATTAATGAATAGATGTGATCCAGTTTCCTGTGAAAGCTATTTTTAGATTCAACAATCAACACAGTACAGTACAGCATTAACTATAGAGGTCTTCTTCTATCTGCATATAGATGGTCTTTCTGACAGCGCGTGAGCTAACATCTGACTCTGTTACCTTGGCAACCTGTCACTCAGGAGGATGGGTGTGTTTTTGGAATATCTATGGAAGTGGCTTAGCTGGAGAATTTAATATATTTCAAGTTGATTCCATGGCAACTGTTACCATGACGACAAGATCTTCAATGGACTCTGTAACATCCTGCTGTACCAGCAAGGCTAATGACATTTTAGTGACTGGAGACACTTTGGGATATCTAAAGGTTGTTTTGAATATACAGTCTAATGAAACTACTTTCAATCACTTCTTTGCCTTACTGTACTATATATACTAGGTGTGGAATATAGAGCAGTATTGTTTGAAAGTGGGTGTGTCTGTGTGTAGAGCCCCTCCCCCGCTGTGCCTCTCTCTCAGGGGACACCTGCAGAGTGTTGTATCACTGGCATTAGCAGAAGAAAGACATTTGCTGATTTCTGCCTCTACAGACTGCAGAGTTAGACTTTGGAGGTCCAATGGAAGGTTTATTGGTAAGGTGACACCTTTCTTGTCTTACATTATATCAGGCCCATTAATTCAATTGCCTCGGAAGGAACCTTTGGAGAGCAAAGGAATTGGCAGCTGGTCTATCCTATTCACTCATCTAAATTGCCAAGGAAACTCCCACCTGAAATTAGTGGGTCTGCCTCATTCAACACTATAAATACAGCAACAGGCCCAGCTACATCAAAGTGGATGTAAGTTTAAGGTAACACACAATATTGAACACGGAAAGTTTAACTCCATTCACTTCTCTACAGACTGGCTAGAAACCTCTTTAGGGTCCTTCGTAGAGCTGTGCCAATGTCAGGTGGACCTGTTACCTTGGAAACAGTACAGGAACCACTGCCCTCTGAAGATTTGAGTGATATTCGCAAAAGAGTTTTAGGAAAATGTTACCAACGTAAAACTCGTAAACGCCAGCTGCTGTTACCAAGGAAACCACTGCAGAATGGAGGCTTGATACTGCCATTTACCACACTGAAATGTGCAGACATCAAGGAGCCACAACTCCACCTTCCCCCAATCATGCAGGGTCTTCCTCTTTCAATCCAAGAGGACACTGAAGACACAGAATCCAATGTTAAAGTTTTGAGAAAAAGATTTCAGTTGTGTGACATTCTCCCTGAAGTTGCAGCCAACCATGACAGGCAGGTAAAGGACTGGAGTTCTCCAAAGGTGTGCACACACCAGTTCAAAAGTAAAAGGAAGCAAAGACTGTCATGCAATGACATTTAAACATTTTGTTAATCTCCACATATTTGGCACATTTGTTGGCCCTTGGCATGTATGACGTCATTACCACAATATCAAGATGGCGTCGAGAGGGAGCAGAGCCAACAAGGATTCGGTTGTTTTGATATTTGGGTTACTGGCTGTTCACTTCTTGTCAGCGTCTTGTTCTACTATCGACCTGTTTGAGGCCCTGCGGCGCGTACCCCCCGGGAGCTACGCCGACCAGACGAGCGACTTGTTCGGATATTCCGCCGTTCTCCATCACACGGCGGATCCCTATGCGTCTGGTTCCATATCGGATAAACTTGATGGCGCAAGGTACGTGCACAACTCAGAACCGCTGTACACTGTACTGCGCTAATTTCTGTCTGTTTCTTCAGGATCCTGATCGGCGTCCCGCGCGGGAGAGTACTGTCCTCTGTCAACACGACCGGCTACGTCCTCCAGTGCTCCGTGTCGCCTCCCGCGGACTGTTCTGTTCTGGTGGGAGAAGACATCACAGAGACTCCTACCAGTAAGTGACGCTGCTGGAATGGTGCCATATGTGTTACGTGTACCTCTGCGATTAGGCGTTGAGTTTACTGGAATGAGCAGTTTCCAGTACTTTGACGACATGCTACTGGGAGCTGCGATGGCCACTAACGGGAGGAACGTCATGGTGAGCGCTGAGTGATGATCCGCGCTCGCTGTACTGCCCAATCTGTGTCGTCTCTAGGTCTGCGGACACAAATACATTTCCAGTTTCATTGACAACAGCTTCCAAGGACTGTGCGTGAGGTTGGAGAAGGATCTCACCCAAAGCATTGTTAGAACAGTGGCCCAGGGTGCCAATGAAAATGGTGTCCTGGATGTACTGACATATGATTCTATGGCTAGTTCTGACTACATATACAGTCTCGGAGGAATTAGTGTGGATGTTCTGGTTAGTTGCTAAACACTAGCAGTCTGTGGCCACGCCCACTCAACCATGTATAGCTTTACTAAACCACACCCACCTCTCTCAGCCACACCCACCTCTCTCAACCACACCCACCTCTCTCAGCCACACCCACCTCTCTCAACCACACCCACCTCTCTCAGCCACACCCACCTCTCTCAGCCACACCCACCTGTACCAAGTGACACACCCTCTTTTTATGATCTTGCAGGACGATAACAACTTTGTTCTAGGGAATCTCGGAGTAGATGATTTTAGAGGAGGAGCGTACTACTCCATTGCTACAGATAGATATTTATTCCAACTTAGTAACGCTCAGTCGCCTTCCTCTTATGCTGGCTATGCTGTGACCAGTGGACGAGTGTTTGCTAGTGACTCGGAAGGTTGGGTAGCCATCTAAAATGTATGTACATATGTAATATTACTTGTTATTGTATCACTTTCAGCCCTGATCATCACTGCTCCACGTGGCAATGATCTTTTGGGATCAGTCTACATAGCACCAGCTACTGATAGAGTTCGAACAGAAGAGGGAGATGGATCTGTAGTGACTGTTCACAATGTTGATAAGAAACATGTAAGTGTTTACGATTTCCATCCACCCATCCACCCATCCCCCCATCCATCCATCCACCCATCCACCCATCCATCCATCCACCCATCCACCCACCCATCCATCCATCCATCCATCCACCCACCCATCCATCCACCCACCCATCCATCCACCCATCCATCCATCCACCCATCCATCCATCCATCCATCCACCCACCTGTCCACCCATCCATCCACCCATCCATCCACCCATCCATCCATCCATCCATCCACCCACCTGTCCACCCATCCATCCACCCATCCATCCATCCATCCATCCACCCATCCATCCACCCATCCACCCATCCACCCATCCATCCATCCATCCATCCACCCACCTGTCCACCCATCCATCCACCCATCCATCCACCCATCCATCCATCCATCCATCCACCCACCTGTCCACCCATCCATCCATCCATCCATCCACCCATCCATCCATCCACCCATCCCCCCATCCATCCATCCACCCATCCACCCATCCACCCATCCATCCATCCACCCATCCACCCACCCATCCATCCATCCATCCATCCACCCACCCATCCATCCACCCACCCATCCATCCACCCATCCATCCATCCACCCATCCATCCATCCATCCATCCACCCACCTGTCCACCCATCCATCCACCCATCCATCCACCCATCCATCCATCCATCCATCCACCCACCTGTCCACCCATCCATCCATCCATCCATCCACCCATCCATCCATCCATCCATCCACCCATCCATCCATCCATCCATCCACCCATCCACCCACCTGTCCATCCCAACACAGATTGGTAGTGCCTTTGGTTACTCAGTGGCTGCGGTGGACTATAATGGAGACAGGTTAGTGAAATGAGCTGTGTTGTGCCATACAAACAGCAACATGGCTCTTATTGTCTCTCTGATGTAGTTTTGATGACCTCTTGGTGGGCGCTCCGTACTACTACAGTGACATCACAACCAGGGACTCTGGTGCTGTGTATGTTTACCTCAATGTAAGGGTTGCCATGGTAACATAGCCCAATTGGATTGTTAGGCACACCCTTCCCCTGTAGGTGCCAGGTGGACCGGGAAGGACGTTTAATGAAATGCCTTCCTCCATGCTCCAAATGTCACCTCCACAACGAGGAGCTCGCTTTGGCCATGCTCTTGCTTCCGTTGGAGATCTAAACAATGATGGATTTAGTGGTATGTATGTTAATATACAGTTTAGCGGTGTCACAAAAGACATGTTGAACTTGTCTTCTTTCAGATGTTGCCATTAGTGCTCCATTCTATGAATCTGGAGTTGTGTTTATTTATCTTGGACATACCGATGGCCTCCAGAGCGAGCCGGGACAGACCATTGAGGGGAAAGGGCTCAATCTCTTGACAGACATTTTGAATGGCATTTCATCGTTTGGAACTTCACTGCAAGGCAACGTTGACATTGATGGAAACACGTACAATGATTTGGTGATCGGTGCCTTTGAGAGCAGACAAGTCTTTACACTGCGGGCACGTACTGTAGCGCTGCTGGACGTCACTTTGACTGCTAATGTATCGTCGGTTGCTATCACAACTGATCCGGGGAAGAGATGCGACTTAGGTGGCATAAGTTACATTTGGTACGGTCTATTTACTGCACTGTAGCGTGTGTGTCATATCTACGTATTTTTGTTGCAGTTTTTCAGTTCAACCTTGTTTCAAAATAAGTGGAAGAGTCTTTGAGAGCGGAAGGCGCTTTAGTAACTATGCACTGCTCTGTTTGTCATGTGACTGTCATGTGACTGTCATGTGATTTTCTCCTCTAGATGTGGAATTTACAGTGACTGGTGATACAAACAGTGTAACTGGTATAACGGAGAGTCGTGTTGTCATGACAACAGATGGGCAATTAAGTGTGACTAGTACAATTTCCCTACTTTTGAATGCTTCTGATAGCCAATGTGCGGATGAGTACCCAATCTACCTTAGTGTGAGTCATCATTAGAGACCTGCCATAGTCACTGTGTAAAGTGTCAGTTTTGTTGACAGAATTCTGAAGTATCTCTTGAGACTATATTTACCGAGCCTCTGCGTCCTCGCGTAACGGCTGCAGTGGTACAGGGAGACAAGCCTGCTCCGTCTGATGGCAGTCCTGTTCCAGTTGATTTGGTACAAAACAGAATATTTACAAGAATACTTAATGAACAGAATACCATGACAGATGTAAGTGTTGCTAGGGATCCATTGTTGCTATGGTAACAAAGATATACATGTGTGGTGTAGGTCCTTGGTGAAAGAGAGTGTGGAGGAGACGGCACTTGTAATACGGACATTACAATAGATGCGGACTACAATTTACGGTCACTTGCACACTTACATACGTACATGTACTGAAGGAGCTGTAATGAGCTAATGTGCTGTTTGTGTTAAACAGGTTCTTTAATGGAAGTCCTTCTAATGTGCCAATTATATTTGATGGGCTGACATCATCCATTGCAGTAGACCTCACAATAGGAGTGCTTCAGGACGCTTCTGAACCGGCCTACGGCACTAGAGTGACTCTGCGTTACCCAGCCTTCCTCAGATACGATGCTGCTACAGACATCAGCTGCAACAGCCCCGCAGACGGTGTGGCAATGTGCCTCCTCAGTTCTTCCACGCCAATCAGACCAGACGAAGAGGTACACTAAAAATGACTTTAGTTCATCATAAGCTCATGTTTGTGTACCTCTGTCTGTTTGTCTCTGTTTATGCAGAAAAAAGTGTCCGTTAGCTTTCAGGTCGTCAGGGACAACAGTTCAAACAGCTACAACGACACACAGCTTAACTTTCCCATTTTTGTGGAAGCAACAAGTGGACCGGGCACAAATGACTCCAACTTGGCCAACAATGACGCTACAGTTTACATGAAGATTTCACCATCTACCAACATATCCATCTCTATGTGAGCATCATTGCAGTGTTACCATGGTAACCAATGACTCTGTCTGCATTCCCACAGGGTAGTGAATGATAATGTTCTGTCGGTGGAAGCTCGGGAGGGTCTGTCCAGAAGTGGCCTCCCCTCCTCACCGGAGCAGCTGGGCCAGAGGATAAGGTTTGATGTGACAGTGAGCAACGAGGGCCCTTCTATGGTGAAATCAGGAGTGCTACAGCTGAGAATACCATTCAGATCCGCCTGCAACTCTGAAACTACATTTTTGTATTACATTGAAAGCATTGTGAGTTGGAGCACATTTACGTAGTTGGTAATTCTCTCACTCCTTCTTTTGTGGCCTTTAGACAACAGACTTGGACATAGAGGCAGTCGAGCCAGCTAATGCTGTAAATATTTTAGGGTTTGGTAATGTCTCTACTAGCTCTGAGATCCCTGCAGTGGGAGGGTCTTGTAACACTGATCAGCTCACTATAGTCATTGTGAGTTGGTGAATGAGTTGTCACATGATGAGCATGTGATTTGGTTGTCTGTTTACTTCTAATTAGACTTGCGAAAGTGACGGTTGTGCTATAATCAACTTGCAAGTTTCCAACTTTGCCAATAAGGACAGCCACCGTATTGGAATCATAGGATACATTGATGAAGTGTTTGTTCTGGTAAGTGATACCTCTCCTGAAACAGGTTTGCATTTATTTATGTTGGCAATACCTATTTAGTCAACCAGAAACCACTTTGATTTGGAGTTCAGTGCAGATTTCAACATTTCCGACAGTAATGTGCTGGATCCTTTTGGTGGGCGCAGAACAGTGAGTTGGCCTCACCTCCCACTACCCCTTCCCTCCTCCCACTACCCCTTCCCTCCTCCCACTACCCCTTCCCTCCTCCCACTACCCCTTCACTCCTCCCACTACCCCTTCACTCCTCCCACTACCCCTTCCCTCCTCCCACTAGCCCTTCACTCCTCCCACTACCCCTTCCCTCCTCCCACTAGCCCTTCACTCCTCCCACTACCCCTTCCCTCCTCCCACTAGCCCTTCACTCCTCCCACTCCTCCACTACCCCTTCACTCCTCCCACTACCCCTTCACTCCTCCCACTCCTCCCACTACCCCTTCACTCCTCCCACTCCTCCCACTACCCCTTCACTCCTCCCACTACCCCTTCCCTCCTCCCACTACCCCTTCACTCCTCCCACTCCTCCCACCTCCCACTACCCCTTCACTCCTCCCACTACCCCTTCCCTCCTCCCACTACCCCTTCCCTCCTCCCACTACCCCTTCGCTCCTCCCACTCCTCCCACTACCCCTTCACTCCTCCCAGGTTGGGTTCAGTATTATCAATCCCACTATTGTATCACCTGCCGAAGAGATCCCTTTGTGGGCCATCATTGTGCCCATAGTGGTCGGACTTCTTTTGCTTGTTGCATTAATATTTGCACTCTATTTCGTGAGTAGTACTACAGTAAATGTAGCATTAACTATGAATTAACCTTCCCATTCCCATTTCTATTCCTAGTGTGGATTCTTTAAAAGAAAACAGAAATGGAAGCCAGAAGAAGAAGAATTGACCAGAGCGGAAGGAGGCGAGGAAAATGGTGAAAATACAATTAATTCAGATCCAACCAATGCTCCCGCCACAGCTGCTGACCCGCCCAACGACCCCGCCCCAAATGACCAGTAGCAGTAGTCAGTAATTGAATAGTAGACATCATTAATAAGCAAGCACTTGTTACATAACATTGTATAGATCTCAATTGTAACATTTTGTAGTTAACCTATTAGTGAAGTGTTCTGTATACGTTTAATTTCATTTGGTGTACATGAGCAGTTGTACTAAATCAATCCGTTCAATTTGGTCTTCAGTAAGAAATCAATTTTCTATAATATGAAATTGAAACTCCTCAAGGTGCGATACACTTGTGATATTAAGACACTGACCTTCCGTTGAAAAGCTATTTCCTCCTCTTTCGCGTTCTTAAAAGTGACAAAGTCATTTCGCACTAGTCGTTTAAAATACGAAAAGTCTGTCAACTCGAGTCTCGTTCCTTCGCGGAGCAAGCGCCGGTACAAACCCAGTGAGGAACCAGCGGCCATTTTAAAATATAATACATTATCTTTCAAATTGGGGATTTACATTTGTGGAAAATTGTAAAAATAAGCAACATTGCTACGGATGATACGCAAACATTCATGAATATAGTGAATCCAATTTCCGGTAGCATCTAATAAAAAGGAAAGACTTACTGAAATTTAAACTATTTCATTAAAATTCTACTTTATTTCGTACATACATGTGAAGACTTGCCAAGTTGTATTACTTCTACCATGTGCTTTATCTCCCGATGTATCTGCCACAGAACGCGTGTGTGATGAACAGACTGCACGTGACAATAAGCAATTGCTGTTAACTAGATTAAAAGAGTTTCAACAAATACATACCTCAATCTGCAATCCTTCCAACTGTTCTTCTAAAAGGTTCAACTTTCTGTGAATTTCTTCAGTTTTATTTTTGTTTTTCTTCATGCTGGTTGATAATTACCATAAACTTAACAACACACACTGTACAAATATAAAAAGGCAGTACCTTGTGCTGAGCTGGTCCAAGTAGCTACTAAACAGTGTCATATTGTCTTCCAAATCCCTAACTCTATTACTTAAACGAATCAAAACTGATTTTTCTTGATTTTTAACTGAAGGAAACTGGGATTCATTTGATACATTACTACTTGCATTAAGAGCCATCTGGATATCTTGACCTCCATTACCTTCATTAACCTGTCTTTTCTCATTCCCATTTCCATTTGGAGAAGTAGCATTAACAGATTGACCATTTTGGCTTCCATTTGAAGTATCACTTTCCATTTCATCTTGATACTTTATTGTTGAATTTAAAGCTATTTCTGGAGCATTTAAAACGCTATCCTCATTAAAAGAAGTATTAAGAGAATTAGGGGTTGCTATGGGGGTTGCTATGGGGGTTGTTGTGGAGGGCTCCTCATATGGTAATGAAGCAGCTAATGTATTCTTGGATTCCACATCACTCCCTCTGACAACTTCAGAATCTGTTTCCATGACTACATCCACCACAGAATCACTTGATGTGCTCTGGTCTTCTTCTGTTGCTATAGCAACCTCTGCTTCAGTAGGATGTAGGTCTAGTCTTCCCAAGGTTACTGAAGCTGTAGTTTCAGTAACTGCCTCAGTGGGACTGTGATGGTCCATCACCGCCTGTCCTTCTGGAGAACTGTAGTCGTCCTCCTTCATAGACAGCTCATGAGTGCTCACATCAGCAGTCATAGTATGAGGTCTGAGGTAAGGCAACATGAGCAATGAATACAATTAGGAGAGGAGCTATGAATACAATTAGGAAATGAGTGTATATTGTGTTAAGTGTCATAAACTCACTTTTGGATCACAATTTGGTTCATTTCAATTGTTTTCTATAATAATAAAGCATATGTTAACCAAACACGCACAGAATTATCCTACCACACTGGCATGGGACAGAATTATCCTACCACACTGGCATGGGACAGAATTATCCTATCCCACTGGTATGGGGCAGAATTATCCTACCACACTGGTATGGGGCAGAATATCTTGCCATTAATGTCAGCTTTGAGGTAATTAGAAAGGATTACAAGAGCACATCTGGATAACTAACTTGATTTTCTAATGAATGAGCTTCCTTCATGTCTGATGCACCACAATCCTTGGTACTACAACTATGCATAGGAATAATATAAAATCATATTTATAGCTGACACATCACGAGAATCAGTTGATAACATTCACATGATGAGCACATCATTGTGAAATAATGGGGAAGCCAGAGCGGGGTCAGACCAGGTGCACTTGAAGTATTTCCTGAAATGAGGCACTTCCGGTTTCCTAATTAAGGAATTCTTTTGAGGGCAATTCTATGTAAACATTGACAGACGGTTGCGCCACCTGTGCAATGCCAACATAAATACAGGTGAGGGACCCCATCAGAGAGCGACTGAGCGCCGCCTATTGCGATCTATAAAAGGACCCCTCGCTGGCTGCTGCTTTTAAGGCACAAGAGAATGACGCGGAGTTGTTGTAGCAACTCTCCAAGTAGCGCTCAAAAGAGACTAAATTCTTCTGTTAAAAGTGAGTTTTAAGGTATTCGCTGATAACGCGATTGTATACAACTAATAATCTTAATCCTTCCCGCTGTCAGGCAACAGTGATATACCCAAAATGATTTGCAGCAGGAAGGGAAGTTTTAAACACGCGAAAGACTCTTCCAAAAGTAAACAATTTTACTTTTGGAAATTGAAACAGTTAGTTCCAAGTTTGACAAGTGAAGACAAAGTTACAGAGGTAAGTAGTTTTCACTGAATGACCCCACTCCGCCGGTAGCCCCTCTCCCTCCCCCAGTGGCCCCTCTCCCTCCCCCAGTGGCCCCTCTCCCTCCCCCAGTGGCCCCTCTCCCTCCCCCAGTGGCCCCTCTCCCTCCCCCAGTGGCCACTCTCCCTCCCCAGTGGCCCCTCTCCCTCCCCAGTGGCCCCTCTCCCTCCCCAGTGGCCCCTCTCCCTCCCCAGTGGCCCCTCTCCCCCCCAGTGGCCACTCTCCCTCCCCAAGTGGCCCCTCTCCCCCCCAGTGGCCCCTCTCCCTCCCCCAGTGGCCACTCTCCCTCCCCCAGTGGCCCCTCTCCCTCTCAATCCATATTGTCATTTATTCTGTAGCTGGAGATTGTGGAGCACACAGCAGTGTACATTGCCCACCTTCAGAACATGCTACAACAGGACTCTAGTTCAGGAGAGGAAGACCCTGTTATTAAGGATGTCCTAGAAATGCTTCAAGATCTGATAGTGAAGCCTTGAGTGTGAGGTGAAGGCTGAGGTCGCACTCCAACTCAGTAAAGTTGCCAAAGAAGGCAGCACTCAAGAGCCTATGCTGAGAAACAACTTGTGTCTGCTGACAAATGTTTAGTGTTGAATTGTTTTAATGTGATGTAAAATTACCCACTAAAGACTCCTTAATAGTATTCATGATGTACGTATGTGGTCATAATAATATTCATGAGGTTTACATAAGGCAAATCGGGAGTGCAGACATCTCTGCAAGGGACCTGTTGCACCTGGTAAGCTATTTGTGGTTGCCAGGGGCGACCCTTATCTAGGATACAAACACTTCGGTTAAGTGAGGACATACTTAATGTAGCCAAATTGCCTGGAAAGTGTAAATATGGGCTGGGAGCGTGGAGATGGGCTGGGAGTGTGGAGATGGGCTGGGAGTGTGGAGATGGGCTGGGAGTGTGGAGATGGGCTGGGAGTGTGGAGATGGGCTGGGAGTGTGGAGATGGGCTGGGAGAGTGGAGATGGGCTGGGAGAGTGGAGATGGGCTGGGAGAGTGGAGATGGGCTGGGAGCGTGGAGATGGGCTGGGAGAGTGGAGATGGGCTGGGAGCGTGGAGATGGGCTGGGAGTGTGGAGATGGGCTGGGAGCGTGGAGATGGGCTGGGAGTGTGGAGATGGGCTGGGAGCATGGAGATGGGCTGGGAGCGTGGAGATGGGCTGGGAGTGTGGAGATGGGCTGGGAGTGTGGAGATGGGCTGGGAGTGTGGAGAATATCTTACTTGTCACTCAAAGAGTGATTTTCAATTGTAACAGCAGTTTCATCATCTAAAGTCACTTCTGGTTCAGTCTCCGTTGATTGAACTGGGTGGTTCATGAAACTGTCAATAAAGTTCAGCACAGCATCTGTGTAATGAAACGGCAACCACATAATCAATTGGATAAGCTGATCTCACATGATTCTGTAACCTTTAGCAGCACCAAGAAAGGTGGTATCATTTAAAGATTCATTAACGGACACCTCTTCCACCAGATCTCCTTGTTCTTCTACACTCAAGAGAGAGATACTAGTTGACGGTACGTCAAACACACAATGTGTAGTGCATACCTGGGGACAGAGTGGTCACTGATTCATCTCCCTTAGGGGCTGTGGTCTGCCGTGATTCTGCCTCCTGGAACTCTTCCATAATTGTAGCTCCTAATACACGAACTAAACTGATTGGACAGTAATAGTCTTCCCCAAAATGACTCAACATTTCCACCTACATAGCAATAAACAGAGGAGGGGAGGGGGTGGGGCTTGGAGAGGGGAGGGGCTGGGGCTTTGAGAGGGGAGGGGTGGGGCTTGGAGAGGGGAGGGGCTGGGGCTTGGAGAGGGGAGGGGCTGGGGCTTGGAGAGGGGAGGGGCTGGGGCTTGGAGAGGGGAGGGGCTGGGGCTAGGATATTAGGTACCTTGATATATTTTGCATAAACTATTTCTGTAAGTGGAAAAATTTGAACAGTACGACAATCAGAGGCTCTGAATTCTCCAATTGATGACCAGTCGTTGCCAGGAAACCTGCAGAGGACAACACAACAGAAGGTAAAGAAATAAAGATGGGATTCCTTCTAAGTTACCTTTCACTACTGTAGACTACAAAATCTTTGGGCATTGAAGAGAAGAGCTCAAAAGTAGCAATTTCAATTGTGTGCACTGCCACAAAGTCACAGAGTTCGACAACAAACCTAAACAGAGAAGAGGTCAAAGGTCAGAATGGACACTCTATGCAGTGAAAGGTCACAAGTACCAAATGTTGGCTGAACAGGGATTCAGCATATAATAATCTTTATTTTCCATCAGAATAGCAGTTGGATTTTGTGCTTCCGTGTTTTGGCTAACAACTTTGCTTCCGCAATCCAGTGATGCATAATTGTTAGACTTTTCTCTATTAATTGACACACTTACAGCATCTGCAAACATAGCGATACAAATATTTTATCTCTATACCAGTGCTCCCATCTCTATACCAGTGCCCCCATCTCTATACCAGTGGTCCTATCTCTATACCAGTGCTCCCATCTCTATACCAGTGCCCCCATCTCTATACCAGTGCTCCCATCTCTATACCAGTGCTCCCATCTCTATACCAGTGCCCCCATCTCTATACCAGTGCCCCCATCTCTATACCAGTGCTCCCATCTCTATACCAGTGCTCCCATCTCTATACCAGTGCCCCCATCTCTATACCAGTGCTCCCATCTCTATACCAGTGGTCCTATCTCTATACCAGTGCTCCCATCTCTATACCAGTGCTCCCATCTCTATACCAGTGCTCCCATCTCTATACCAGTGCTCCCATCTCTATACCAGTGCTCCCATCTCTATACCAGTGCTCTCATCTCTATACCAGTGCTCCTATCTCTATACCAGTGCTCCTATCTTGTTGTTCATTCAATTTTTGCTGCTTAAATTCTTCAAAAGTTGGAACATCATCGTCTTCCTTGGTCTCCTGGGCCATCTGTAGGGTTGTGGCCGAAGGATGCAATTGTGACATTTCCTCATTCTCCTCATTTAGGTCACATGACATCACATGATCTGGAGAGGGTGTTCCTTTTGTTTGTGGGACTTCAACTAATATGGATTCTTTAACAAGAGTAAAACCCTCTTCATTAACACTATCTCCATTCACAACACCATTTGGCTGGACCTCTGCATTATCTACTGAAATGGATTCATCCGTGTCTGCTGGATCCACTGGAGGATGTTCCTTTTCTGTATCGCTAATAAAGGTTTTAGTATCGTCCAAATCTGTTGTCATGGCGACTGGAAAGGCCATACTGCCTAGCATGGTCCATGCATACAAATGGAATTGACTTTTTCCTGTTAATATGTGATTACAAGGTCGAAATAACCTAAAAAAGACAATAAATTGGTGCCTCAGGAAATGTTACATGCATTTGAATCTATAATGCCCTATATACGCATATATCAGACAAAATTCTGTCATTCAATCAGTACTTACTCCACTACAAAACATAAACATAACAGCAGCTGAAAGATAACATTTGAATTTCGTCTCATATCCCTTCATTGATCCGGTGAACACGGAGAAAGCAAACCGCGACATGAACGAAATTATGATGACGTAATTGTTCTACTGTTAATTAGTGTTATATAGGTTAGTTCCAGTCGTACAGTCCCAAATTGGAAGAATCATGTCAAACAAATTTTACGGTAAAGAACCTATCAGGTAAGTTGCGTGAGTATACGCAATGTATAAACGCAACTGCAGCACGTCCTTTCGCTCTTCAGGATATCGCCAAAGCGACGCTACCAGCAAAAGAAGAGCATGTCGGCCAGCTTGTTAACTTCGCCGAGACGAGCCTCCAAAGTGTGGCCCGCGGAGACAGTAGACGCTCCGCACTGCAGTCTCAAAGACGTGTCAACCTTGAAGAGAGACGTTCATAAACTGGTGAAACAACTCAGTCAAAATGTGAGTTTATTCAGTAAACAACTTGGGATTTGTGACCAGTTCCTTTAGGTCCGCCCATGCTCCCGTCTCTTCCGTGTCCGTATGCTCCCCAATAGCATGATGCATTCAAAATACACTACTCTATATACCCTTAGTGGCTACAATTAAGGCATCCAGTGACTGCAGTTGTTTTTTTTATTCACGCACATTTGTAGGGTCTTGAAGGTGCACTTGACAAGTTACCAAACAAGTCTGTAGACGTGGAAGTTTTACAGAAACAACTTGTCTTTTGGAAGGAGAAAGTAAGTGTTAATAAAGTCAACATAGCAACTCGAAAGTGCCAATTCGTAAACTTGTCAGAAGTAAGCCATACAAATGCTCCCTTCCCCCGGACTTGCACCGAATGCGGTAATATCCTTTGTAAAAGGATTTCCTACTTCTTCGCAATGTCACTGCTGAACAGAAGCATTGTGTCACCGGGAAATCCCTTATTATCTCACTTGTTTACGAATACGTAATTTCCCCATAATAATCATTTAAGATGTTTTCTGCAAAATTGTTTATTCAATATTATCATGTTTATTCAATATTTTCAAGTGCGAAAAGTTGTCCTTTGAACTTAAACTGAGGGAAGAGAATTCACTTTATTTTGCACAAGAGTTTGAAAAGGAGCTACAGAAGAAGAACTCCAAATTGTTGCAGCTGAAGGAAGTTGTAAGGGAACAACACCTTTCTTTAGCTGCACTTCAAGAGGCCTCTCCCGTGACTAAGAAGAACAACAAGGAAGAAAGGCTACTGAAGCAAAATGAAGAACTTCAAGTCAAGTGTTGTGAATTTGAACAAATAATCAATCAATTAGCTGGTTAGTGAATGCAGAATGCCATAATCTTGTGTATTGTATCATGTTCTCTTAAATATTTTAGATGAAAACCGAATATTAAAGGACAAAATTCTATCACTGACCAACCAGCTTGCAGAAAAGGATCATCACCTGTCAGCCAAGCAACATGAAATGGCTTCCATGGAAACGAAAATGGCAAAACAGTCTGATGAGATTAAAGGTATAATACTTTCTAATTAGACTTTTGCATTTGATGACTCAGCTACTTCAATGTGTTGTAGACTTGCAGTCAAAGTCACAGATTGGACTTGAGTATGTCAACAGCGCCATACAGCTGAGGGAAACTAACCACGAACTGGAGGCAACTATATCCTATTACTCGGTAAGTTTGAAAGGAAGCAGTTAAACATGTGATCTATGTGCTGATTGCTGGTTTGGGCTTTAGCAAATGTTGGAATTGAGAGACAAAGAAATTCAAAAATTGGAACAATCTGAAAGATGTGAAGTTTTATCACTATCAGAAGAGGTTGAAGAACAGCAGAAACAGGTTTTACAACTGATGGACTTGAGGTTCTTGGTAACACATTAAAAATTTCAAACCACAAGCGTTACCTTTTGTCTATTTATTTATGATAGACAGAACCTCTTGAGGGCATTTATTTCCGACAGAGATGGAAGAATTGCAGAGCTAAAGGAAAGTAAGATGTTCAAAAAGGGGAAAAAGGATATTGTTGAAGAAGTAACTAAAATAAGAGTTGAAAGTACCAGACTGCAGGAAGACCTACAACGGCTGGACAAGGAACGAGCAGCCGTCAAGCAACTGCACAGACAAGAGTCCAATACTCAGCTGTACAGGCAGTGTAGAGGTGGCCCCAGGGCTCAGGTAAGACAGCTCATGAGCACCCTCACATCCTCACTCCCTCACACACCCACTCACACCCACTCACACACCCTCACACACCCACTCACACACCCACTCACGCCCACTCACACACCCTCACTCCCTCACACACCCACTCACACACTTATAGAGCTCCCTATTTATTATGTCTGCTTGCAATTGCAGATTGAGGAAGAATTGTTTCGACTGAACAGCATTGCAGACAGACTCAGTCAGTTTATTGACAAGGTTCTTGCAGTAGTGCTAAAGTCAAATTGCCACTGTTTAATATTGGAGGATATGCCAACCTTGCAGAGGAACACTGGAATTAGACCACAGCTGTTGTCAATGGCAACCAAAGCAGAGGTGACTATAGCATACCATATAATAACCTCCTGAGATGTGACCTTTACTGTAAATTGCTGTATAAACGTATGTAGCTGCTACATGAGCTGAAGGAGAAGGAGTCGGGTTGCCTCAATCTAAAGCACTACATAACACTTCTATTGGAGAGAATCATTGAGCATGATTCTACTATTTTCTTACACTTAAATGGAGACACTCAGTAGACAATACTTTTATTATACAAATGATAAACTAGCTTGTCAAGCACTACATATTGCTATCATAATTAGAGATATCGGTTAGTTTGAACTGACTTGAACTGTGTCACATGTAACATTGTACACTTCAACTGTAAATACAATAGGCTCATGCAAATGAACACTTAACAGGTGTCATATATACAAGTCATATTGTAAAATGTATATAATCATATGAACAAGATTAATTATGGACTCTTTTTATAAGCCAGTCTATAAGTCTGTCAATATAACTGTCTAGTCTAGAATGGACCTGGTGGAAGTTCCTGTTCCATAGATCAAGCTTTCTTTGTATACATTAAGTGTAACTGCCCACACAGAGGTCTTGTACCATGCAAGAGTTCCATTTTTGAGGACAGACTGGTCCTTTTAATTACTCTTCCACATATCAACCAAAGCCTTAATATTCACTAATACATTATATTTAACAATGATTAAATATCATACAATGATATAATATAATGCCCTCGAACTTCCCACATCTGACCACAGAGATAGCGCTCTCCTGCCACCTCCCTTGCCGGTGCAGCAGGCCTCCTGCACAGGCTGTTAGCATTGCCTATGCTAATGTATAGCAGCACTATGCTTAAGTATGGCGTCCTATGCTTAAGTATGTGATAATTTTGGATGAGAAATTTAGCTGAACCGTTCCCTCTTAGTTTATAAATTTGTCTGTGAAGCCTTAAATTCTGCAAATGCAGACGTATATCATATAGTCTCGCGTAGCCCAGACCGCTATCTCGCCTCCATATTTATATTATGACGTCACACGGTCGGCGAGATAGGGTCAAATCGAAGCCTTTAAGGCCTTTGTAAGCGGTAAGGATACCTTGGATGATTGTCCAGGGTCACTTATCTGCGTGACAGTATCTTCCAATTCAAAACGGAAGACCTTGCTAGGAGGAGTAGCTTTACAATCGATCGCGATCGCTCGAGGTGAGATTCACACGTCTAAATGCGTATGCGTTAGAAGTGCGTTTATCATCGCCTACCACTTCCGGAACACTTCGGGCCAGAACAAAAATGGTATAGGCAATTGACCAGACCCTATCTCGCCGACCGTGTGACGTCATAATATAAATATGGAGGCGAGATAGCGGTCTGGGCTACGCGAGACTAGGCAGCCATTACTTCTTCAGCGGAAAGGGAATTAACACTGTCCACGTTAAACTAAAGTAATTGTAGCTTTACAGAAAGTGACTGCCGTGGTAATCTCGTTTGTCTGTTTATAGTGAATTGTTCGACGTCCAAAGGTTAGAGCTCTGTGGCAGCAGTGCAAGGGGACGCCTTTGGATGAGCAGATTGCTGGTACTGCACTATCTGCTGCTCTTGGGATACAATGTGATGCTCCTTGACAGTGATGCAGTCGTAATTCGTAATCCACAGTCTGTCTTTCATGCATTGGCCGAGAGTCATGATGTGGTCCTGGGCAAAGGGAAATTCCCTTACAGTCTAAACAGTAAATGGGGATTTACAGGTTGTTTTGGTACAAGTTTCTTTAAGAGTTCAGCTGGCACAAGTAATTCATCCATGTATACATACTCCCCATGCAGTGTTTTATAATAATAGAGTAGAAATGTTTTACTTTTATATATACTCAGTGAATTTGCTCCAAGAGATAGCTCGGGTGAATCCTATGATAACAGATGATCAGATCAGACTCAACATAGCCATGAATAAGAGTGGCATCACCTGGAATCCACCTCCCAGTTTGCTGACAAAATTGGTTTCACTTCCCACTATAAAGTGGCTATTATTTCTGAAGATTTGATTTGTAGAAGCAAATGCTCAAAGGTAGATGGTGGATTAGACAGTTTTCTTCTAGTGCATCAGTTATCTCCAAAACGTCCACAGACCAAAGTGGATATCCTGAGATATCTACATTTGTATTTTATCAAAGAAAACGAATATCTACGAATTAACACTAAACAAAGAATGGACATTTGGCTAGCAAATGTATGTACTTTCTAAAGGAACAATTTGCATTGCATAACAACACAGGTTACCCAATCTAGGTCGTTGTTGTTGGTAACATGTGACTACAAATTCATATAGCCATGCAGTGGTATCCTTCATGTTGTGAACAAAACACAGCAGCTTTTTAATAGATATTGTGACTATATAATTGACATTTTGCATGCTGACTTTTTTAGTTTGATGTTTATATTATAGTGTTATAGTATTTAAAGTAACCTACAACTACTATGGCAGTGCTGAAAATAACTATTTGGTTATGCTAGGACATATGTCCAAACAAATTCAATTATGGTCGGACGCTCAGATAATTCGGTCGGACATTATATTTCAATAAAATCGTGCACTTTTTAATAGTTATGATTATAGCGACCCCCAAGCCTGCAGTTCTTCCTTGCTCTTTTCTTAGCAGCATCATTGTGTGCGTGTGCTGATCAGACTGAGCATTGTCTTTGACGTTGCTCGCGTAAAAACTGAATCGGCACCGACGATCCATCATTCGCTGAAATTGCGCCGTGTCACAGTCGAGCCACGATATACGGTTTGATACTCGCGATCCAAGTCGGTGTGCCACTTCTTGAACGTTTCGTAGCTGACAGCTCGCTTCTGTGCAAGTTCGCCCTCAGACGCTTTGGCACCTTCAAGGGACAACATGCACCTACATGCGTCTACATGCTCATACATGTGCCTACATGCACGAGAAGATAGGCACGTACATGCACCTAGAGTTGCCTAAAAGCGCCTTCATGCACCTAAATGAGACTACATGCTTCTATATGAAATTAAAAGTGTTTACATGCGCTTACATGTGCCTATATACATTGGCCAACATGCATCTATATGTGACTACATGCGGCTACTGTACACACCTACATGCACCAATATAGCCTACATGCGACTACATGCTCCTACATGCATATACATCCACCATCATTAACCTGCAGGCGCCAATACGTGCATACATGCCACTACAACACTAGTTACGCCAACATGCATTTATATGGATGTGATTACAAGTGGCTTCATGGAACTACATGCACCTATGTACATGTGCCTAAATGCATGCAGCAACATGCAAGTATATTTACCTACATCATCTATATTATTCTAATTGCAATTAAAAGTGCTTACATGCGCTTACAATTGCCTATAATCGCCAACATGCACCTACAAGTGACTACATGCTTCTACATGAAACTACATGCATCTACATGTGCCTACATGCGGAAAATTCATGCATTTACAAGTACTTACTTGCAACTACATGCGCTTATATATATGCTAATAATTACCCCAACATGCAACTACATGTGTAAAAAGTTACAGATTTTACATATTTTAGAAAAGTAGCCCCGACCACTTTCTAAAGTTCGGAATTTCGAAAACCCCGCCTACAAATGAGGGTTACTCAATTAGGGTTTTTGGGGCTTAGGTTTTTGGGGTTACTGGAACCCTAACCTAACCCTAACCTGCACCCTAATCATAATCATAACCCTACCCAAACCCTAGCTTTACTATAACCCCCTGTTACCGTAGCCCCAAAAACCATAGCCCCGCAAAAATCCTAGCCCCACAAAACCTTAACCCCACAAAAACCCTAACCAATGTCACCAATAACCCTACTGCAAATAACTATGTCGTCAATTACACTATGGGCTAGGGTTTATGGGCTAGGGTTTATGGGCTAGGGTTTATGGGCTAGGGTTTATGGGCTAGGGTTTATGGGCTAGGGTTTATGGGCTAGGGTTTATGGGCTAGGGTTTATGGGCTAGGGTTTATGGGCTAGGGTTTATGGGCTAGGGTTTATGGGCTAGGGTTTATGGGCTAGGGTTTATGGGCTAGGGTTTATGGGCTAGGGTTTATGGGCTAGGGTTTATGGGCTAGGGTTTATGGGCTAGGGTTTATGGGCTAGGGTTTATGGGCTAGGGTTTATGGGCTAGGGTTTATGGGCTAGGGTTTATGGGCTAGGGTTTATGGGCTAGGGTTTATGGGCTAGGGTTTATGGGCTAGGGTTTATGGGCTAGGGTTTATGGGCTAGGGTTTATGGGCTAGGGTTTATGGGCTAGGGTTTATGGGCTAGGGTTTATGGGCTAGGGTTTATGGGCTAGGGTTTATGGGCTAGGGTTTATGGGCTAGGGTTTATGGGCTAGGGTTTATGGGCTAGGGTTTATGGGCTAGGGTTTATGGGCTAGGGTTTATGGGCTAGGGTTTATGGGCTAGGGTTTATGGGCTAGGGTTTATGGGCTAGGGTTTATGGGCTAGGGTTTATGGGCTAGGGTTTATGGGCTAGGGTTTATGGGCTAGGGTTTATGGGCTAGGGTTTATGGGCTAGGGTTTATGGGCTAGGGTTTATGGGCTAGGGTTTATGGGCTAGGGTTTATGGGCTAGGGTTTATGGGCTAGGGTTTATGGGCTAGGGTTTATGGGCTAGGGTTTATGGGCTAGGGTTTATGGGCTAGGGTTTATGGGCTAGGGTTTATGGGCTAGGGTTTATGGGCTAGGGTTTATGGGCTAGGGTTTATGGGCTAGGGTTTATGGGCTAGGGTTTATGGGCTAGGGTTTATGGGCTAGGGTTTATGGGCTAGGGTTTATGGGCTAGGGTTTATGGGCTAGGGTTTATGGGCTAGGGTTTATGGGCTAGGGTTTATGGGCTAGGGTTTATGGGCTAGGGTTTATGGGCTAGGGTTAGGGTTAGGGTTAGGGTTAGGGTTAGGGTTAGGGTTAGGGTTAGGGTTAGGGTTAGGGTTAGGGTTAGGGTTAGGGTTAGGGTTAGGGTTAGGGTTAGGGTTAGGGTTAGGGTTAGGGTTAGGGTTAGGGTTAGGGTTAGGGTTAGGGTTAGGGTTAGGGTTAGGGTTAGGGTTAGGGTTAGGGTTAGGGTTAGGGTTAGGGTTAGGGTTAGGGTTAGGGTTAGGGTTAGGGTTAGGGTTAGGGTTAGGGTTAGGGTTAGGGTTAGGGTTAGGGTTAGGGTTAGGGTTAGGGTTAGGGTTAGGGTTAGGGTTAGGGTTAGGGTTAGGGTTAGGGTTAGGGTTAGGGTTAGGGTTAGGGTTAGGGTTAGGGTTAGGGTTAGGGTTAGGGTTAGGGTTAGGGTTAGGGTTAGGGTTAGGGTTAGGGTTAGGGTTAGGGTTAGGGTTAGGGTTAGGGTTAGGGTTAGGGTTAGGGTTAGGGTTAGGGTTAGGGTTAGGGTTAGGGTTAGGGTTAGGGTTAGGGTTAGGGTTAGGGTTAGGGTTAGGGTTAGGGTTAGGGTTAGGGTTAGGGTTAGGGTTAGGGTTAGGGTTAGGGTTAGGGTTAGGGTTAGGGTTAGGGTTAGGGTTAGGGTTAGGGTTAGGGTTAGGGTTAGGGTTAGGGTTAGGGTTAGGGTTAGGGTTAGGGTTAGGGTTAGGGTTAGGGTTAGGGTTAGGGTTAGGGTTAGGGTTAGGGTTAGGGTTAGGGTTAGGGTTAGGGTTAGGGTTAGGGTTAGGGTTAGGGTTAGGGTTAGGGTTAGGGTTAGGGTTAGGGTTAGGGTTAGGGTTAGGGTTAGGGTTAGGGTTAGGGTTAGGGTTAGGGTTAGGGTTAGGGTTAGGGTTAGGGTTAGGGTTAGGGTTAGGGTTAGGGTTAGGGTTAGGGTTAGGGTTAGGGTTAGGGTTAGGGTTAGGGTTAGGGTTAGGGTTAGGGTTAGGGTTAGGGTTAGGGTTAGGGTTAGGGTTAGGGTTAGGGTTAGGGTTAGGGTTAGGGTTAGGGTTAGGGTTAGGGTTAGGGTTAGGGTTAGGGTTAGGGTTAGGGTTAGGGTTAGGGTTAGGGTTAGGGTTAGGGTTAGGGTTAGGGTTAGGGTTAGGGTTAGGGTTAGGGTTAGGGTTAGGGTTAGGGTTAGGGTTAGGGTTAGGGTTAGGGTTAGGGTTAGGGTTAGGGTTAGGGTTAGGGTTAGGGTTAGGGTTAGGGTTAGGGTTAGGGTTAGGGTTAGGGTTAGGGTTAGGGTTAGGGTTAGGGTTAGGGTTAGGGTTAGGGTTAGGGTTAGGGTTAGGGTTAGGGTTAGGGTTAGGGTTAGGGTTAGGGTTAGGGTTAGGGTTAGGGTTAGGGTTAGGGTTAGGGTTAGGGTTAGGGTTAGGGTTAGGGTTAGGGTTAGGTTAGGGTTAGGGTTAGGGTTAGGGTTAGGTTAGGGTTAGGGTTAGGGTTAGGGTTAGGGTTAGGGTTAGGGTTAGGGTTAGGTTAG